>JAJIBD010005491.1:0-140000 GCA_021461705.1 Cryptotis parvus | reverse complement strand
TAGAGTGTTTTGTTTTTTTTTTAATATATGGTGCAATACATGACACTCAGGTCTCTTTCCTGCAAGGCATACCCTTCACTGCTGAGCCAAAACTTGACTCTACAACACTTTTGAAGGAGCTTTCTCTGCCTCAGTTTTTTTTTTTTTTTTTTGCTTTTTGGGTCACTCCTTGCGACGCTTAGGGGTTACTCCTGGCTCTACACTCAGGAATTATTCCTGGCGGTGCTTGGGGGACCATATGGGATGCCGAGGATCGAACCTGGGCACAGGCTGGCCGCGTGCAAGGCAAATGCCCCACCCGCTGGGCTATTGCTCCGGCCCCTCTCTGCCTCAGTTTTTATTGTCAAAGTTTTTATTGTGTTTTACTACTTTACATTTAGTCATGCATTACTGTAGAATAATGTTTACTACTTATTTAATTTTTTAAACTTCCTTAATTTTCTACCCTTTAGTATTTATACATATGTACATTTGTATATATGCTATATACATTAAGATGAAACTTTGATGGATATATATTTTGTATTTATTTATTTTATTACATGTTCTAGTACGGACTGTATACATTTACTATATATATGTGCATATCTACATATATATTTGGTTCAGATGGAAATTTTATACTGAAATATGAGAGTTATAGATGGTAAGCTATAAATTCAATTGAAATGTTTTATTAATATATAATTTTATCTAAAACACTTTAAAAATTATTGTTTTAGGGTTTATATCCAGAATCACATGGCATCATTGACAATAATATGTATGATGTACATCTCAACAAGAATTTTTTCGCTTTCTTCGAGTGAGAAAAATAATCCAGCTTGGTGGCAAGGGCAACCAGTATGTAACAGACTATATGTGGAACCAATGTAACTCTGTTTTGCAGTGTGATTATGGGTCACTTTTCTCTCTCTCTCTCTCTCTCTCTCTCTCTCTCTCTCTCTCTCTCTCCTCTTAGAGCTTAGCATGATATTTCAAATTTCTAAGGACTGAGAAGGAAGAAAATCTCACCACTGTAGTTATAAATTGAATCATTTTAATTTTTTTTTTTGGGTCACACCCAGCAATGCTCAGGGGTTACTGCTGGCTGTGTGCTTAGGAATTACTGGCATTGCGTGATAGACTGAGAATGAGATCAGTCGATATGATGTAGGGAAGTTCTTTCTTCCCTAGCTTTTTCATATGGAATGCGCCTGGGTTGGCCGCATGCAAGGCAAACACCCTACCCACTGGACTAAATTGAATCGTTTTAACATTTACAAATGCGTAAATTACATTGTGTTGAAATTTGGGTCTTAATTATAAATATATAAATCTGTAAGTTACTGGGAAAGAATGTGTTACTTTTTACTCATTTTGTTAGTAATATTTCTAAAGAGCGTAGTTTTATTTAAGAAGTGTGCGAGAGGAGGCTGGAGTGATATAGTACAGTGGGTAAGGTGCTTACCTTGCACTTAACTGACCATGGTTTGAGCTTATAAGGTCCCCTGAGCACCACAAGGAATAATACCTGTGCATAGAGGCAGGGGCGGGGTCTGAGCATAGCGGGATTTGGCCCAAAACCAAAAAAAAGGAAAAAAAGAAAAAAGAAAAGAAAAGAAAAAGATAAGAGAGAAAAGAGCAAAAGGAAGTATCCCATAAAGCAGAAGACAAGAAATTATGTATGCTGAACTAGAGGGCAGGCCATCCCAGAATAGAGTGCAGCTGTTTATTTAACCCCTTCAAAGCAAAGAAACAGCCTTATAATTTTACCAATTTAAAAAGAAGATACATTTTATACCTGACTTTATTTTTTTTAATCTTGAAGGTAAAAACCCTATAAAATTATATTTCTAAATTGTTAAAAGTTTTCAAAAACATATATTTTAATAAGTAACTGAAATTAGCACAGAGTAATATGGTTCTGTGTATTTTTTCTACCTAAATGATTTTTGTCTTGACTTCTTTTTATCTCAATTTTTCTCTTCTTATAGGTTTGGCTAACAGCAATGTATCAAGGATTAAAAGCAGGGACCTACTTTTGGCCAGGATCAGACGTGGCTATAAATGGCTCCTTCCCGACAAGATACATGCTTTACAACAAGTACTAAAGCACTTGTAGATTCTGACTCTCTATATGCAGGAGCGATTAGCAATTGTTTACTCTTTCAGTTTGAAGGCAAAATTGTTGACCATATCATTTATTCCCTTCTCTTACGTTCTTCACCTATCCTATCAGTAAATGCTTATAGCTAAGATTCAAAATATATGCAGTCTAAGATCTTGTTTTTACCACCCAGTACTCTTGTTTGAAATTTCTGTTGCCTGCATTTGACTCTTTATATGTTTCCCTGCTGGTATTCTTTTTCACTCTTACATATATTTTTAATTGAATCATGTGAAGTAAAAAGTAATTCATGATTATCAGGCATAAATGTTCCAACACTAGTACCAATCTCTACCAGGGCCCACCTTTACCAATCCTTCTAATCTATTGTTAGATAAGAGTCAAATGATAATTTTTCAAAATCAAGTTTAATCATGACACTCAGGCAAAATTGAAAGCTATTTTTAGTAAGACAAGTATAGAAGTTTGATGGAAAATCCCCACTAATCCTTTTGAGTAACACTAACTCATCTTCAATATTCTATTTATTTATTTATTTATTTATTTATCTATTTATTTATTTTGCTTTTTTGGGTCACACCCGGCAATGCTCAGGGGTTTCTCCTGGCTCTGCACTCAGGAATTACTCCTGGCGGTGCTCGGGGACCATATGGGATGCCAGGGATCGAACCCGGGCCGGCATGGGCGGCCGCGATACAAAGCAAATGTCCTACCCGCTGGGCTATCGCTCTGGCCCCTTCAATATTTTAATCATACACAAACACAAACTATTTCCTCAAAATGAAATGACTTCCTGAGTAGCAATATAATGAAATAGTTCTTGATTTGATTAATTATATTTTATATAATTATAATATAACGTAAAATATATTATATAATACATATTTATATATAAAAATATAATATAATTATATAATTATATTGCTTTTTCAGGAGTATCCCATATGAAAAGAGGATCTTAGAATTGCTAAATTGGCTGGACCTTCCCAAAACTCAAAGGTAAATATCTGAAAGAGAAGTGCCAACATAGTGGAATGTTACGACTCTTAAATGACTTCTGAAAAATTTAAGTGGAGGCCAGAGTGAAAGATAGTACAGTGGGTAGGCCGTTTGCCTTACATGTGACGGGTCAGATTTGATCCCCAGCTTTGCTTATGTTCTCCTAAACTTGCCAGGAGTGATCCCTGAGTACAGAACTGGAAGTGAACCTTGAGCACTGCCAGGTGTGACCCCAAAACAAACAAATCAACTTCTATAATGGCCATTTTGTCAGGGCATAGAGATAGTACAGGGTGTAAGATGTGGTTTCCATGGTCCATCCCAATTAGATCCCCAGCATTGTATCCAGTTGCTCAAATAACACCATGAATGATCCCTGAGCCTGGAGACAGTCCTGAGCACAATCAGTGTGACCCCCAACACCCTGCATTTAAGAGAGAAAAAAAAGCACTTGACAATACATTTTTAAGGGGACCTTCTTAATAACTATTTTTGGGAACAGTTGGTGTTTTGTTTTGAGAATGTACTAGACATAGCAGGGCTGTAGACATTGAGCTAGTCACAGAGAGACAAATATCACCCAAGAGGGGATGACTGAGAACAGAAATGACTTGGGGGGGTCAAAGTGGTAGCACAGCAGGTAGGGCGTTTGCCTTGCATGCGGCTGACCCGTGTTCCATCCCTGGCATCCCATATGGTCCCCAAGCACTGCCAGGAATAATTCCTGAGTGAAGAGCCAGGAGTAACTTCTGTGAGTCTCTGAGTGTGATCCAAAAAGAAAAAAAAAAAGAAATGACTTGGTTAGAAGAACTGACTTAAGGAGTTAGAGGTGATAGACCGAAAAAGTGTTGGCAATAGAATGGAAGAGGATTCCAGAAGAGAGCCCCAGGTCTACAGGGCCTCAGAAAGCATTTAAGGAAATAAGGGAGGTGCAGAAGAAGCTCAACCAGAGTCAGAAAACAGGACACACAAAGGCCTGAAGCACAGACAGGGCATCGAAAACAAGGCTGATTTCCATAACTGACTTATAGGTCAGTCATTTTGCAAAGGTTTGTTTCAATTCTCATGACTCCTTGGAACCATTGGTCCTGGAAAACAAAAAGGGGTCCAGAGAGGCAGAGAAGGAAATGACCACAAAGTTCTAAGCCTATGAAATTCCCAGATTCAACCTGTCGGTTTATTTCAAATGGATAATATGTCTGCTTCAATTTTATTCCTAGACCTGATTTTTACACCATTTATGTGGAACAGCCTGATTCTGCAGGACATGACTCTGGGCCAGTCAGTGCCAAAGTAAGTAAAAAAGACAAAACAAAACAAATAACAACAGCAAAACCGCAGAAACAAAGGTAGGGACTTGTAGAATGCAGGTGATAAGGTGTACATCGGGCAGCTGTTGGTGGCTAGCCAGACCTGACACGCACAGCTCGGATTCCAGGAAATGATTTTGGAAGCGAGAGAGACTGGAGCTGAGGTCCCTGGTGACATGGGTGACAAGGGAGCCTCCTCCACCCCACAGAAGGAGAGGTGGCAAAGGCGACATTGAAATAAAGACACAGACCTGGGTGACATTGATGGCCAGAAAATGAGTATTGATGATGCACAAGACCGGGATTCTAAAACAGTTTCTGATAGTCCGGAAATTCCATTATTCTCAACCAGAACCTCTGAGATCCTCAGGGAAACTGTTTGGCCAGAGACATAGCAAACGTGCTGAGCACTGTTGGGAACGCCTCCTGCGCACTGAGGTGGAGTAGCCACAGCTGCATGTTGCCCCTCTCCTCTAATATCAAGAAGTGTTTTCTCTCTATCTGGTTCATCTTCACGGTGGAAGACTATGGAATTTTCACTTTGTAGGTTTCATTATAGTTCCTGATCTTCCACACAGTGTCTTTTAAGCTAATGACATTGTCATCATAGCTTCTAAGTTCTAGGAATCTGTGTTCTCATGATTTACTGTGGTTTAACGATTAACCAGTATTTTTTATTTCATATTAAACTACTTTTTCTAAGTGGACAAATGCTGATTATTTTACTACCTTTGTCCCCAAAGAAGGGAAACTTCAGCTCCTCATTCACTGCCTTAGCTTTATATCATTTGCTCTACAAGTGGCAGGCTTGTGCTGAACTCAGTGAAGAAATAGAAGCTGCAATTTTATAGGTGTTTCTGGGCAAATGACACCTTTACTGATAGTAGCTAGAGTCGTTTGAAACCTATTGGAGGCATAGTATGATTTCTTATCCTGATATCAAGTATTATCTGCAATGACTGATTATTTTGGGTGGGTTATTGGACAGGGTTTGAGGAGTTAGGAGTGAAGGGATAGTTATTCTAAAATGACTTAGGAAAGATACATTGTACAGTGTTATTTTAATGCCTTGTTAATTTTTACCCAATTACCTGTATTTTGTTGCCCCAGTAGAAAAAGAAGCAATCCCTTCCAAACTTTTCATGAACCTTCAGGGCTAGTGACCCTCGTTTTGTAAAGGAAGGGCCAATATATGCTCCTACAAGTAGCTTGTGTCCTTGCCATATTCACAACATTGATATTTTTAATTTTATTTATTTATTTATTTATTCATCCATTCTTCATTCATCTATTATTATTTATTTATTTATTTATTTATTTATTTATTTATTATTTCTTTTGGGTCACCCCCGCAATGCTCAAGGGCTTCTCTGGCTCTGCACTCAGGAATTGCTCGGCGGTGCTCGGGGGACCAATGGTCCGCGGATTGAACCTGTGCGGCCTGGCCGGCGCGTGCAAACGCCCTACCTTCTGGGCTACCCCGCCCACATTGATATTTTTAATGTTTGTTCCCTTCTCTGGATTGGCTTAAAGGAATTTTTTAAAATCAAGGATTTTGCAAACACCATCCGAGACTCGGAGCAGATTTGATAGTAGTTGATGTCAACAACACAGATTTTACGAGAGATCAAAATTGTTCCAAGTATTATAGCAGTTGTTGGCCTCTAGTCAGGACAGAAACCAGATATGGTACTGAAGACATTTATCGAGGAGGGAATTCTGAAGCCTACCTTGATGTTATAGATAGACCTAGAGAGGAGCACCAACAATAAACAATTCAACGGAAAAGCCCTGACTTGAAATTTTGTAGCTGAGAAGGTAAAAAACTAGCTTAAATCCAGCAGGTTGAAGTACTGTATCCATGTTTCTTCTCAGAAAGTACAGTGAACATCTAACAAACATAAAACTAAATTGTACACTTACCTGGCAGGGAAGGCCATGAAGGTGATTTTCCCAGGGTGTGGTTTATCCATTGCACTCTGCGTATGCTGACCCCTGTGATTTCCCCAAATATGGAAAACTTGCTGCATAATTTGTTGTAGTGGGGGGCAGCGCTCGAGCTTGTCCCTAAAAAATAAAATTAAGTTATAAATCAGCAGCAACTTGTTGACAAAATATTATGTCCTTTTCCTAGAGTCTATTTTTTTTTCTTTTTTGGGTCACACCTGGCGATGCTCAGGGGTTGCTCCTGGCTCTTTGCTCAGGAATTGCTCCTGGCGGAGCTTGAGGGGACCATGTGGGATGCCGGGATCCAACCTGGGTTGGCCACGTGCAAGGCAAACGCCCTACCTGTTGTGCTATCGCTCCGGCCTCCCTCTATTTTTTTTAAGATTTAAATTTTTGTTAAATGAAAATAAAATTTTTATGACCCCCTTTTTAAAAAAAATTAAAACATAGGAAGACACACAGTTACAAAGCAGCCATGACTGGCTATGTGGTATCATGTTCCAACACCTCTCCCTTTACTAGTGTACATTTTCCACCATCAGTGTCCCCAGTTTCCCTACTGTCCCCTACCCTATCCCCCACCTGCCTCTAGCAGACACACTCTCTCTCCCTTTCTCCTCTCTCTCTCTCTCTCTCTCTCTCTCTGTTTCTCTGTCTCTGTCTCTCTCTCCTTTTTGGCATTGTGGTTTGCAATACAGATACTGAAAGATTATCATGTATATCCCTTTACTTACTTTCAACACTCAGTTCTTGTCTAGAGTAATCATTTACTTTTTTTTTCTTTTTTGGGTCACACCTGGCCTAGCTACTTCTGACTCTGCATTCTGGTGGTGCACGGGGACCGTAGGGGCTGCCGATTGAACCTGTCCGTGGACTGTGTGCAAAGCAAACATCCTACCCGCTGAATCACTCTGGCTCCCAGAGCAATCGTTTCTACTTATTATTAGCATACTTGCATCTTCTCTATCCTAACTGCCCCTCACCACACATTTGTTGCAAGCTTTCAACCTTGGACCAGTCCTCCTGGCTCCTGTTTTCCTCGCCTTGGATATTAGTCTCAGTATTTCCCTATTTTTTATATATATCCCACAAATGAGTGCAATCTCTATATCTGTCCCTCTTCTATAGAGTCCATCTTTTTTTTTAACCTCCTTGAGTGGGTTCATATTCAGAGAACTGTGTGTTAAAGAAAAAAACAATGTAAAGTGAGTAAGCTAAGAGTACACCTGGAGTCTGCCATTTGTACATATATTTATTTTTGTATTTGGAGCTGATCTTAATTTTAGCAAGTTCTTTCATGTAAGGAATTATGGAAGTTAATTCTTTCTCTACTTTAATCCAAAGTATTATTTATTTTTTATTAAAGCGCCATGATTTACAAAGTTATTCATATATATATATACCAGCACTCCAATATCTTCCTTCCACCAGAATTCCCAGGTTACCTCACACCTGCTCCCTACCCCCATCCCCAGCCAGTCACCTTGACAGACACAGCAGATTGAAGTATTGTATGCATATTTCTTCTCAGAAAACATGAGGGATCTAGGTAGCCTCCACTCAAATATTGCATCCCCTTTTATTCTTCTTGTTATTATTATTTTGCAAATTAGAAAAGTTTATTGGAAAGCAAAAGAGAAATGAAAAGGAGCTCCCAAATGGGAAGGAATTTAGTGTAGGACTAAGTTAAAAGGGAGTTTTGTGTAGGCCCTTTAAAAGCTCCTTGCATTTCTTATCAAAAGACAAAAAATCACAGGTTTCTCTATCTGGTCTAAATCTCTTTGGGCATTGCCCCCTTTATCTTAGTTTCCCTGTCAGCCTAAGCTCCAGGTCAGAGTGTTATGTCCCAGGATATTCCGGGGCCTTGGAGAAAAAAAGTGTGTGAGGTTGATGAGGGAGAGAACGAACATCTGGCAGAGGAAAGTGTGGCTTCCTTTCCTACTTTCAAGGGGAAACTGAGGCTTCCTCTTTCGGTGGTGTGCAGGACAAGTGCCTTTTTGGTCAGGAGATGTGAGAAGCTTGAAGAATGCTGCTCTAAATCTCTCCCAATTTTCTTTTGATTGAATTTCACCAGTGCAAAACTACCCTACAAAGCACCTATGATAACATATCCCCATCTTTCTGACCTTACTGAGAGGCATATTTATTATTGATTACACAGAGACAATTTCAAATTCTTACCTTTCCCTGCACTCTCTGGTTCTAAGTCATGAGGGAATGCTTATTTTATTTAATCTTTGGCCAGTAAGAACCTTTAATTATTGTTGTTGTTGTTATAATTTATTATTATTTTGATGCACATAGCTTTCAGTTGTGTTAATATTGTGCATTCTTCACCATAGAGTGCTAAAAGCCCACCAGGGCTTCTTTATATAATTTCATGTTTTATCCTGCTTGATAAGCATGAGACTGGGCTGTTTTATGAAGATATACCTATATTGGACAGGCACATTTAAAATTTTTTGTAACCGAAGTGCAAATCTTTTACTTTAAATGCTATTGCCCTGTGGTTTGAATATTTACCTATACCACTCCTTTATACCCACAATGTACCCCAATCCCTTGATCCCCTGCTCTCTGTTGTTTCAATCTATTTCTTCTTCCCACCTCAGTTTATCTCCTTCTCTGTCCTTATCATCTCTACATGCTGGATTCAAGGATGATCTAGGCATCTTTCATTCAAACATTGCATCCCCTTACCCAACTCTAAGTATATCACATCTAAGTGAGATCATCCTGCTAAAGTACTTTTATTTTTTTAATAAAATGGATCAAAGGGAAATGATTCTCCCCTTTTTTGAAGAAATTATTATTTTCCCTGGAAAATATTCCACTTTTAGGTAGATTTAAATGAAAGAGAGAGAGGTGGAAATTCTAACAATATTGACCAAATGAAGCTGTCTAGAAGACTAATGAATATGGATTTAAAACTCAAAAGGCATAAAGAGTAAGAATCTAGATATTGCATAAATGGTACATGAAAGTAAATATACTAAATAATGAAAAGTAGAAGCAGAATTAAGATCAAAGTTCACTTAGACTTTAGGAAGATGCAGGGAGCCTGAGCAATAGATAGCAGGTACGGCATATGCCTTGCATAGCGTCAACCCAGGTTTAATTTCCAGCATCCCATATGGTCTCCTGAACATACCAGGACTAATTCCTGAGTGCAGAGCCAGAAGTATCCTCAGAGCATCACTGGGCGTGATCCAAAAACTAAACTAACAAATCATTTAAGAAGATACAGATACAAGGAGAAGCTAGAAGGCTTCCCAGGGAAGTAGGCATATATGCAATCCAGCAGTAGCAGAATACTGGGATTCTCTAAGAGGACAAAAGAGGAAGGTAGGAAAGTTAAAAGAAATAGAATTATGGCAATAGGTCAATACCATGACTCTCAGTGCACGGTCAAGTTAAAAAAGAGGGTCAGGGGGCTTGATGGTATAGCGGATAGGTCACTTGCCTTGCATGAGACCAAATGTGTTTGATTCCTGGCACCCCATATGGTTCCCTGAGCACCACCATAAGTGAACCCTGAGCACAGAGCCAGGAGTAACCCCCTGAGCATCACTGGGTGTGGTCCAAAAACAAAAATAAGGGAAGAAAGACCTCTTAAATGCCAATCCATCTACTACTTCTAATAGTAAATAGAGACTTAATTTCAAGTCCTACCCTGTTTCACTTTATGAATTAAAGAACTTCTTATTGAACTTCTTTTAAGTCATAAATTTTCTGGTTTCTACAATGGTAAGTTCCATAAATGTTAGAGCATATGAATGTCTACTATGATAATTTTATTAGATAATGTGTAAAAGTTTTAATAGTAATTCAAAAAGAAAGGGGAGAGTCAATTGTTGACTATTAGCACTAAGCTGGGTTATATGTTCCTCCCAATTTGTTGATATTATACTTCATTACTAAGAATTATGAGACGTGTCATTTAAAAACTATTCACTTAAATATTATGTTAAGCTCAATGCATCGTACTGTTCAGTATAGAAAAATGAAGAAACACAGTCTATAATCATGTTCTGTAATGTATTTTGGTCCATGACAGGCTGCTTGACACAGAAATCTTCAAACTCTCATTGTCTAGTGATATCAGAATTATTGGTGATAATATCATAGCATTACTGGCAAGCAGCAGTCATATACATCTTGTTCTGTGGCCTTTGGTAATGTTATTTTACCTTGCTCTTGATTTAATTGTACGGTGTTTATTTATCATGGCCTATAAACACACAAATCCACTGCTATTGCTGTCATTAAGAGAACACATATTGTGAGTGAGTTATGTGGAAGCAAAACAAAAAGTGGGAGAATGAAAGTAGTAAGTAAATCAGTGATAATATGGACTCAGTATTTAGGTATGGCCACTTCGCCAGACTTAGATACTTAAAGAACAAGAATAAAGTTATAGCAGCTGATAAATGTTCTGATGACTAAACAATGTAGACACTTTATTTATTTATTTATTTATTTATTTATTTATTTATTTATTTATTTATTTATTTAGCTTTTTGGGTCACACCAGGTATTGCTCAGGGGTTACTCCTGGCTCTGCACTTAGGAATTGCTCTTGGCAGTGCTTGGGGGACCAGATGGGATGCCAGGGATCAAACCCGTGATGGCTATGTGCAAGGCAAAGACGCTACCTGCTGGACTATTGCTCGGGCCCCTGTATAGACACTTTAGACTTTTTAAAAAGTTTTAGAAGTCTTAGGCTATATCAAGTGTGAAGAAAGTTCTAGTGATCTGAATTGATGACCAGACACAGACATGTATTCCTCTCAGCACTATGGCAGTCATGATCATGATGAACTGCATGTCTGTGATGCTGACAAAAGACTGGATCTGACTACGATCTTGAATTAACTTCTAGTTCTGGGTGATTTACGTGATTCAAGAATTGTTATTCATTACATATGGTGCAAGTAAATGCTAAATCTGCACATGCTAATAGAAAGTAACCCCCAAACTGGGAAATTAGATAAGTTAATTATTTGCCAGATCAAATCATACAGCCCTATAATTTTGAAACAGATAGCTGGCTTTTATTTCTAAGAAGATCAAATCACTGCCAGATTTCAAGTCTTTAGGGGTAATCGAACAATCTCACTTGGGGAAACTATTATAGGCTGAAATTTAAAATCTTCTGTCATTTGGCACAATGAGAGCCTCAAGACTTCAAGCATATCAATAAGCACACACTGCCTATGTGTTGCAGGAGCAGTAAGGAGTCATGCGTGACTCAGTGCCACTCGCTCTTCAACTGTTAGGAAAGTGAAGAAGAAAGAAGAAATATTTGGAGAATAGTATATCTCTTAAGACTTTTTTTTGGTGGGGACACAATACAGAATCAGCAATATTCTGACTTTGAGCTTGGGGATTACTCCTGGAGGTGCTCAGGGGATCACTTAGGATGTCAGGGATTGAACCTGGGTTGGCCAAGTGCAAGGCAAGTGCTATTTCTCCGTCCCAAAACTTTTTCTATTGTTGATAATGCAAATGGATATAATCCTTTTATTTATGTTCTTAATTTAAATATCAACCTGGTGTTTCTCCTTCTAAGCAACATCTATTTGATAAAATCAATGGCTCCAAGAGTGGCAGAATTTTTTTAAGGCCTAATACCTGGGTCTTTGTACAGGTTATTACTGCAAATAAAGAGACTGATGTTATGCTCGAAGTACTGTAACACTAATAATTGAGATAACAAGCAGCTTCTGTATGGGGATGGTTGAAGGAGATATGGAGGAAATCTTAGAGTTGATTTTAATGAGTTGGCTGATGACGGATTGTTTAACTGGAACAGGAATACCAGCAAAGAAGAGACAGGGAAAAGAGAAAAAAAAACTAAAGAAAATTTATAGTTTCTAGCAGAAACTTTTTATGGACTTCAACAAAAAAAAATCCTTAAAATATCTGAAAATATGAACCCCAGCATATTACTTCTAGGTTCTCCAATAGAGAAGAATGTTCATGGTATATAATATGTTCATGGTTTGACCTATTGTCAAAGAAGTAATGCAAGAAAACAGCTAAGGACTGTATTTCTTTTTTTTAATTTTTTATTTTTACAATTACAAAGATATACAATTAAAAAGATCATATTTGGGTTTTGGTCATACAGTGTTCCAGCACCCATCCTGCCACCAGTGCCCATCTCCCACCACCAACATCCCCGGTTCCCCCCCCCCCTCCCCCAGCCCTGCTCCATGGCAGGTTCTTTATTTCTTTCCGTTTCTCTCTCTTTCTCTTTTCCTTCCCCTCCAGACTATGGATTACAGAACATACATTAAAGGGTTGTCATGTGTATCTTTTTTCGCCTCTATTTAATGCTCAGTTCTAGGTTGGCATTAGTACCCTCGACAATTGTTAGCACCCTGTTCCATTTTCTGTCTTACCTAGCCTCTGACTCCCACACGTTTGTGATAATTTCCACCTTTGACAAGACCTCTTGATATATGTTTCACTTGACCTTGGATATTGGTATCATAATATGTACATATATATTTATGTTATGCAGATAAATGCAGTCATTCTGTGTCTGTCTCTCTCCTTCTGGCTAATTTCGCTCAACATAATCTTCTCCATGTCCATCCATTCATAGGCAAATTTTATAACTTCATTTTTCCTAATAGCTGCATAGTATTCCATTGTGTAGATGTACCAAAGCTTCTTTATCCAGTCATCGATTTTCGGGCACTCTGGTTGCTTCCAGATTCTGGCTATTGTGAATAATGCTGCTATGAACATAAAAGTAGGGATGGTGTTTCCGCTGCGTATTTTTGGTTTCCCAGAGTAGATTCCCAGGAGTGGTATGGCTGGGTCAAATGGGAGTTCAATTTCTAGTCTTTGGAGGACTGTATTTCTGAAGTAACAAAACAACACCTTCTCAAGACGAGTCTTAAGCCTGAGGATCCTTCAGTGTATTCCAGAAGCATTGCTGTAGGAGACAAGGTTTCATGCTAGTTACAGACCCTGACCTAGGACCTGCACTTCTGAGACTGATTACCCTAGCTCCATGCAGGCTTATGCAAATGTTTTTAATTTAAATGTTTCAAAAAATGAGAAAAAATAATGAAAGAACATATAGAATTGGGATACAAAGAAAAGTTTTTGTCCAGTTAGTAGTACAAACTTCTTTTGTGTTAAGGTATGCAATTACAAAGAAAGAAATAAAATTTAAACAAATAAACCAGTGCCCTATCATTTACTATCATTCTGGCCCTAAGTATGTGGCATAATTTTTTTCTTGTATTTGAATTGTAAATGAATACTATGCTGAATATACTTGTATATAAATCTCCATTTGTATTCTAAATGTTTAGTTAGAACAAACAGTGAGAAGGATGATTATTATAGTACAGGCTATTGTCTTGTTAAGCTTCCTTATTGCATATGGGTAGAGATTTAGGGTCTCATACATTCCATGGATCTCCATGCCCAATGTTGAGCATTATCATGAAGTCTTTAACATGAAAATCTTTACAGGTTGCAGGTGTTGAGTCTATACTTTTACCATAATATAATTGAGAGTAGAATGTCTTCCTTTAACACTATTTAATGCTTTGTAAAAATAAAGAGATTCGGTGTTTGGTAAATACAATAGAAAGGGCATTGACCTCTATTGACCTGTTTCAAAACCCAGCAATATTAGTGTAGATAATGATGAGGTAAGACTTAATTTGTGAAGACAAACTATTATAATTTTTCTTCTTAGGTAATTCAAGCCTTACAGTCAGTAGATAAGGTCTTTGGAATGTTGATGGAAGGTCTCAAAATGCGGAACTTGCACAATTGTGTTAATATCATTCTTTTGGCTGACCATGGTATGTACTTTTATGCTCCAGGAACATACTAAAGTGATAATGTTATTTTGGGCACCTAAGGAGCTAGCTCAGGGATCTGGA
The DNA here is from genome assembly GCA_021461705.1 of Cryptotis parvus. Taxonomy (NCBI): domain Eukaryota; kingdom Metazoa; phylum Chordata; class Mammalia; order Eulipotyphla; family Soricidae; genus Cryptotis; species Cryptotis parvus. The sequence continues at coordinate 125,718 of JAJIBD010005491.1, read as the reverse complement.
ATATATGCTTTCCAAGAGGGGAGCATGGTTTAGATTCCCAGCACCGCATGGTCCCCTTAGCACTGACTCAGGAGTGACCCTTTATGTTTTCAGATCTGAATTTCTAATCCAAGAAATGTTGGTATGATTAAAGACTGAGGTAGATGGTAATTAATAGGGGGTAATGAATAGAGGACTAAAACTACATTTTCTCGGTCACTGTTATCAAATTTACTCTGTAGATTGATTTCTATACTAAATTTTCTGTAAAAATGAAGTTAATAGTGGTAGTACTTCAGGTAAATCATTTTTAGGTTACATCCTTACATAAATCAAACTAATATGTATGAGAATTCCTTAGTCTCTTAATTTTTACTAGTATCTTAATTTTTCATTTTATAAAAATACATTTACTTTTTATAATTTAAAACGATGGGTGTTTTAAAATGTGTCTTGCATAGCCTATTAACAATCATATTGTAAAAGACAAATTAGCTTTCCATGGAGGATTTTCTCTTTATATATTTATTTACTCATTCATTCATTCACTCATTCATTCATTCGCGTTTTATTTATATATCTTTATCTATCTATCTATCTATCTATCTATCTATCTATCTATCTATCTATCTATCTATCTATCTATCTATCTATCTATCTATCTATCTATCTATCTATCTATCTATCTATCTATTACTACATCTATCATCTATCTATCATCTACTATCTATCTATCTATCTATTGGGGGTCACAGCCGATAATGCTCAGAGGTTACTCCTGGCTCTGCGCTCATGAATTACTCCTGGCAGTACTTGGGAGACCATCTGGGATGCCAGGGATTGAACCTGGCTTGGCTGCATTCAAGGCAAATGCCCAACCCACTGAGCTATCTCTCTGGCCCCTATGATTTTCTCTTTATTAAAATTACTTTGAGGGGCCAGAGCGATAGCACAGTGGGTAGGGCATTTGCCTTGTACACGGCTGACCCTGTTTCTATTCCCAGGCATACATATGGTCCCCCAAGCACCACCAGGAGTAATTCCTGAGTGCAGAGAAAGGAGTAACCACTGAGCAATACCAGGTGTGACCCAAAAAGCAAAAAAAAAAAAAAAACAATTGCTCTATATTAAGCAATACGCTGCTTAAAATTCTAGTCTATACCTTTTATTAAAATGACCTTTCTTATAAAAATGACCTTTTACTGTATTTGGCAGGATTTTTTTTTTTTTTTGCTTTTTGCACAGCGTGCTCAGGGGTTTCTCCTGGCCTTACTCAGGAATTACCGGGCGCTGGGGGACCTTGGGACGCCGGGATCGACCCGCGCCGGCCGGCCGCGTAGCACGCCTCCGCTGGCTTCGCTCGCCCCTTGGCGGATTTTTAAAGTTTACCATTGAGACTATACTAATAAGGTAAATACACACACGCATATATATTTATATATATATATATATATAACATATATATTAATAGGATAAAGTGTATAGGCTCTTAATAAAACATTGTTTGAAATATATATAATAAAAATCAATGATATGATATCTGTATATTCAATAATTTTTCTTTTTAATTCAGGAATGGATCAGACTTATTGTGACAAAATGGAATATATGACTGATTATTTTTCCAAAATAAACTTCTACATGTATGAAGGGCCTTCCCCTCGTATCAGGTCTAGAAATATACCTCAGGACTTTTTACCTGTAAGTATGATGAAACCCATATGAAGGAAAAAGGTAAAACTGAAAGTAAACAAAGTCTTCTGATTCTGGGAATGTAAGGATTATCAGGTCCCTATTCTGACTTCTTGGGAAGACCACACAGAAACAAGTGAGAAACTCCCATGTTTAAAATCAACAGCCTACAAAACTGAAGGTGAATCTTATATTTTGTTAAAATATTCACCATTTCATTCTAAGTGATAAAAAATAATTGTATCTTAGAAGCGTTTTATTTCATTTGATCAGATTATAGACATTAACAAATGTGTTAAATTTATTTGACTCTAACAAGTTTTTGCAGTTGTCAAATATCAATTGTAATGTTATTTTTTTCTTTTCAAACAGTTAATTCTGAAGAAATTGTTAGAAATCTCAGTGTAAGTATATGCTCTGTCATGCCCTTTCATATGGATTTCAAGAAATTCATATCTATATTTTGGAATTCAAGTTGTCTTGTAATTTAATTTTTAACCCACTACCAACATTATTTTACATAAATATTAGTTGTTAGCTGTTTCAATTTTCTTGGTGAAATTTTATAGTAGAAATGTAATTTTGTTCATTTTGTGTTTATTTTATGGCTCCCTTAGTCCTGGGAATAAGTTTTGGGATAACCAGGGCATAGGTTCCCTAGTTTTCAGTACATTCAAAGGGTTCATGCACACCTGGAGACAGAACAGGGGTTAAGTTCCTTTTAACATACACCATCCACTCCAGAAATGGACACTTCCACACATGATGCATTGAGCACCCTCAGAGGTGGTTCTTGGGCAGAAATCTAGGAATACGTCCTGAAAATCACCAGGTATCGCCCAAGATCTGAAGGGGGCAATAAAATCCCCAAACTCAAAGTGTACTTGCTAGTATGCTTCTAGAAATACCAATTTTCACGACTTTTTATTGACAAGATCAGAAATTGTGAACCACAATCACAGACTTAACTTATTTACCCTCTTACTATAAACAAAACTGCTTTTGATTGGTTCCTTCCAAGTCCCGGCTGTAAATAAACGAGCAGAGCGAACTCCAGGGAGCTGAAAGCATCTGCTTTTCCGTGATAGAGTTCACTGCTGCTGAGACACTTAAACACGCTGCTGTGGTAATTTTAATAGTGGTATATATTCAAAGCATGTTCATATATGTACATCTAGGAGATCAAATACCTGATTTTATCATTGCTTGGAGTGAGACTGAATTTAGGTATAGTTGATAGTCCATTGGATAAGAACTGTTAGGATAGATATAAGTGATTGTAAATAAGAAATTTGATTACTTTAACCTGAGACAAACTGCTAATTTTGAAGCAGGAGTGAAACCTAGAACAGAAATCCTTTAGCAGTTTAATTGCTCCTTTTTTTCTGTTACCCATCCTGGTAATGACAATCTCACCCCCTATTGGTCACGAATATATACGCAGATATATTAGTGATCTGCTGATACTAAGGCTACATTCCCTAAGTCTTCATCCCTCTCTCTTCCTCCCCATTATTTCATGAATCACACAGTTAAAGTTCTGTTTGTGAAGTCAGGAAGGGTAAATCTCTCATAATCCCAGTGGTGCAAGAAGACTGGAAGTCACAGGATTTCAGAAATCCATTATTCCCAGCGGCTGGTAGGATATTCAGTGACTCAAGGTACCTACTTGAGCAAGTGAGAGACCAAAAGTTGCACGTCCAGTGGACCCATTAAGCAAGGTCCCTACAAATACAGTCCAGTGTTGCAAAAATGTTTGTGACTTTTGACAACAGGTATGGTTGAGTGGGCACTGCCACCAAGACGTGCAAGCTCCCAGGTGCAGCCCAGGCAGGTATCTGTGAGCACCATGGTCCCCTGGTAAGCACTGTAACTGTGAGCATGAGGAGCACAGCCCAGTGGGCCCCCAGGCAAGCAGGTGTGCAAACACTGGCAGCAAAAGGGCGTAAGCCTTTTAGCAAGCTGAGACTGATGATTCCTATGGTACAGTCAGCACCATGACCTGCTTTGGAGTACTGTAACCAAGTGTGTGTGTGATCCCCAGCCTCACAGCCACACTAGCATCAGAGGAAAAGGAAGAAGCCGGGATACACCTTCACAGCATCATAGATATGGACTGACCTGGAGCTAGAGTCCGAGAAATGCACTAACCATTTCACAGACTAGTGCAGTGTTTGCAGAAACTCTTCTATGTGGTAGGACAATGCAAGTAATGATGATCTGTGTCCTACATTGAGTTTATATTGGGCAAGCTGTATGAGGCATGAATTCTGTATAGCCACAGTATCTGGTCATGTGACATACAGCAGTATCTAGTTTGTTCTATAAAATCACCCAATGTTTCAGCTCTAGTGACTTCACCTCAAATTCTGAAATGTAAAAAATAAAATAATAATAATAATAAGCCTCTGCTGAATCTCAACAAAACTATGTTCATGAAAAATGAATTTGTTCCAGAAGCCCCATTCACTCTCAATGGAACAAACATCTCTGAATGCAGCAGCTATGTGTACCTAGGTCGAGAAATCAACATGATGAAGGACCTAAAACCTGAGCTGCACAGGAGGAAGAGAGCGGCATGGAATGCCTTCAAAAACATAGAAGAAATAGCTAAAAGGACAAAGAACCTCCGGCTCCGGGCACATCTCTTTGACTCCACCGTTCTCCCCTGCATTAACATACACCTCAGAGACCTGGGCCCTATGAAAGCAGGATGAGAATGTTATTCGGGTCTCCCAAAGAGGAATCGAAAGAGCTATGCTTGGAATATCACACCTCACTCAAGTGAGAGAAGGAATCTAGAGTTCCGACCTCCGTTGCTGTTCCAAAGTCAGGGAGCGCTGTCTCGCTTGCCAAGGCATCCAAAATCAGATGGGATGTCAAAAGATCACGTGGCTGCCCTCCTACAAGATAGTCAGACTTCTTTGTCAAGACCCTGAACGAATGGTTTGAGGCTCTTCATATTCCTGAAGCAAGCAGATGCCATTGGGCTACACTGGCACGTGATAGGGTCAAATGGAAATGTTACTGGCGCCCGCTCAAGCAAATGAATAACGGGATGTCAAGTGATCAAGTGAATAATAAGCCTCATTCTTCTCTAGAGGATAACAGTGTGCTCATAATTTGCTTGGATTTTCTCTGAAAATATGCCTCCTGGAAAAATATAATCGTTTGTCTGATGACCTGTGTACCTAAGGGCATATTCCAGTGGCTGCGTCTGTGGAAGCTATAAACTTATCAGACGCTATTGTGTTCTTGCCTGGGGCTTACCCAGATATTGACTGAAGAAAAATAATTTAAAACAAAAGAGAAGAAAAAATTAACCTGCACAAGATACCAGGCAAGGAAAAAAAAACCTGAAACAGCAGATGTACAGTAAATGTTTTCTCCCCCCACACCTTCATTCTTTAACACTTCCTGCTCTCCCATTCGCTTTGCACTTAACATTGTTTTGGGGTTTGGGCATGGGTGAAAGAGCTGGAGCACATGTTTTTCTGTGGGAGCACCTGCTCCATCACAGGGAGTAATGGCTGAGCACCACCAGTGACTGACACCCTCTCTCCAATTGCTTTTTCAGCTTCATAATGGTTTTTGTTTTACACATAAACATTGTATTTCCCTCATTTAGATTGAGTATGAGGAAAGAAGTGGCACAGACTTGAAATATTTAGGAAGGCATTAAATAAGAAGTTGAAAATACATATTTCTCTATGGTCTTACCTGTATGATTTGTCAATCTATTGTTCTTTAAAAATTTCCTCCTGAAAGATTGAAAGTTCCTATGGCTTTAGTTCTCATTTCTCTTGTAATTCTATTTCCTTATTTTTTTTACACGGATAGATGTCAGTGCAGTTTGCATTTTCACACTATTTTAAACCTGCATTTATACATTAGTGTCAAGGAAACAAAAATGTTGAATCTGGGGCCGGAGCGATAGTTCAGCAGGGAAGGCATTTGCCTTGCATGTGGCTGACCCGGTTTGATCCCCCGGCATCTCATATGGTCCTGAGCACTGTCAGGAGTAATTCCTGAGTGCAGAACCTGGAGTTACCCCTGAGCATTGCTGGGTGAACCCAAAAAACAAAAACAAACAAACAAAAGAAAAGCACCAAATATGTTGAATCTGCTAACGTTTCATGCATATTTTAAATAGAATTTTAATCTTTCATTCATAATTTAGTCACATTTCTTTTCTCTATATATTTGAATAAAAACAAAATGTCATATCATAATTTAAATCATTGTTACTTGCAACCTAAACAACAATGTATCAATAAAAATGATATAATTAAGAAATGTGACCATACTGATGCTAGATTTGCTATTTTTATTGTATTAGCAAAGGTTAAATTCTGTTTTATAAAAGTGCTTAAGGGCCGGGCGATAGCCCAGCGGGTAGGGCCTTTGCCTTGCATGCCAGCCTGTGCCGACCCGGGTTTGATCCCCGGCATCCCATATGGTCCCCGAGCACCTCCAGGAGTAATTCCTGAGTGCAGAGCCAGGAGAAATCCCTGAGCATTGCTGGGTGTGACCCAAAAAAGCAAAAAAAGAAAAGTGCTTAATAGGTGCCAGGAGATAATACAGGGATGCAGGTATATGTAACCCTGGAACCTAGGTTGTATTCCCGTCATTACACTACTGCTAAGCATCATGGGAGTAATTCTGGAGGCCCAAGCACTGCCGGGGTGACTCCTATTGTCCCCAGCCAACAGGGCCTAGCACAAAACCACCTGGCCAAGTGTGGGCAGGAATTCTTTGAGCACCATTGAGGAGTCCCCATCACCAATAAAACAGCGGAAGTTGTTAAATCAATTGTCAATGAAGATAAAATTGTTGAATGAGCTGAATACTTAATGCATTTTTTGAAAGACATAATTTGACTGTTTTATTTTCAGTGCAGAAAACCTGACCAGCATTTCAAAGCCTATATGACTCGAGATTTGCCAAAGCGACTACACTTTGCTAATCATGTCAGAATTGACAAAGTTCATCTTTTGGTGGAGCGACAGTGGCTGGCTGTGAGGTAAGTCTCTTATCATGTAATACTTTGGGGGGGCAGGAGACACCTGGCTATACTCGGGCTTACTTCTGGCTTACTAAGGATCACTCCTGGCAGGGCGTATAGACCATCAAACCTCTACTGGCTGTGTACAAGAGAAGCGCCCTATACACTGTACTATTGCCCCAGCCTCTAATCACATAATATGTTCAACTGTTCTCTTTCATGATGTATATGTCTAATTTTTCCCAACTATTCTGATCATGTACATTTTCTAAACATTCACTTTATCTTTTCTCCCAAGAGATTAATGAACATTTCATTGAGGTTCTTAACTCACACTTAAATTTTCCCAGTTTAGACTTTATTTATAAACACCATCCTTGAAATATGTGGGAAATCAAAGAGACTTATTGTACTCAGTTGTAATACTTTTACTGCAGAAATTTTCATATTACCAGAACAATCTACACACTGGTTAAGTTCTGAGACATTGCTTTGAGGTTTAATCGCTTTCAGGCACCTCTGTATGCTTAACATGACAGTTAATAATAGATTGTTCATCTTAACATCCATTTCCACAACATAGATGAGAAAGAGGAAGAATACTGTGATTATTCCAGACACTATTGGTACTCTCAGATTCTTAACCCTTATTATGGTCTTCTTTAGGTGGCAGACAGGAAATAATACTATCTTCCAGGCTGTGAACAAGCAATTTATTAGATATTCTTTGAGATCTTTCATTTTTTTTCCCTGTGATTTTTGTTTAAAAAAATAGCACATCTGTGACTATAAGGGCAAGAACACTATAACATTCATTTCTTTTTTTCTAGTTATAGTCATGATATTCATCAAAAATTGGCAAAAGAAACCATCCTTAATCTCTGTATCCTAACATAACCAGTACACCATAGGTAACTTGCCAGGCTCTGCCATGGCTCTGGGTTCATCCCAGGGGACCCAGTCTTTTCTATGTCAGACCATCAACCATCCAGGGTCCACAGGGCAGAGCCCTGGGGTGTAGACAAGCCTGACTCCTGTCTGTCACCTGCTGATGCAGCCGGTCAATGCGGCTGCACCTGCAACACCTTGAGGGGCTCATGCTGTACATCACTTGTCACTTGTCACTTTTCTTCCCATTGTTCACTGATTTGCTCGAGCAGGCACCAATAACATCTCCATTCGTTGGGAATGAGGTTCATTATTGTTACTGTTTTTGGCATTTTGAATACACCACGGGTAGCTTGCCAGGCTCTGCCGTGGCTCTGGGTTCATTCCAGGGGACCCAGTCTTTTTCTATGTCAGACCATCAACCATCCAGGGCCCACGGGGCAGAGCCTTGGGTGTAAGCAGGCCTGTTTCCTGTCTGCCACCTGCTGATGCAGCTGGACACTGCAGCACATCTGCAACACCTCAAGGGGCAGGTACATCATGCTTGTTAATTTTCTATTTTTAACAGTGACAAGTCACAAGTCATGATATTCATCAAAAGTTGGCAAAATATAAGAGTTTTAGAGAAAGTAGAAACCATCCTTAATCACTGCATCCTAACATAACCAGTTAAGTAATTGATGATGAAATATGATGATTTCTGTGTGTGTGCTGGGCCCTGATGCAGCATTTGGGATATATTAAGAGGATGACTGCCCTCCTTTTCACATGGAAAATACTTTTAATACACCAATAAACATATAAATGCACTTTGTTTTCGCATTTTAGGAAATGCAGCTATGGTGGATAAAATGTATCTTAACACAGATGAAACAATATAAGTGATCTAATATGAGGTGATCATTTTATTTTATTAGAGATTTTACCAAGCCTATTCTATTACAGAGAGCACAGGAAATTGGGACCATAGAGATAGAACAGTGGGTAGACCACTTGCCTTAAACACAGCCAACCTCTTTGTTAGGTTTTCATTTTTTGAATGAACAAATAATTCAAAGTTGGGAACTATAAGAATAATGTAGAGCTGTCTGAGAGGCAGCATGCAGTATTTGTGAGATTAAGAAGCATGATGGGATGGCCTTTGCAATAAAGCCATTTCTAAGTATTTTATCAGAATTTCCAAGTAAGGGAGAAAGATTGGTGTTTTCTTTTGGGCAGTCAATCAATTTGTCTTGGAACTCCATTCATCTTACCTTTGGATTAGCCATCATAGCAAAGTCTGTGGGTTTAGCCTACAAAGGTAATTGTTGCCATAGCTCTACCCAGTCATGTGGGGTTGGCCAATTCAAGTCAAACAGTAGGCCCAAACTTCCTGGGCACCTGATGCTCATGACAATCAGTTTGGGCTCTTAATCCTGTTCTTGGCAGTGTAGAGATAACTTTTGTGCTATCTAACTCCAAGGCACTGAACAAATAAATGTTTTCAGTGCATAGCATTTCTTGGTCTCCTTATCTTCATGCATATAAATAGAGATAAAGAGAGGTAGTCATTTCTGGAGCTTCAACAAGTGCTCCATTCCGCCAGCTCAAACAGATGCTCCTGCATTGCAGCTCATGTTTGAGCTCTTTCTGGTGACTCTAAGACTACCTATAGATTTCTTCATTGTGAAGACAAACACAGTTTCCACCTCCGTGAACTAACCTTACAATTCTTTTAACATCAACATCAATAGATGGATTTCCTGCAGTGGTTTAGAAACCACTAAAGTGGCTTAGCCACTTCAACCTTGTAAGATTGAGAGGTGACACAGGACAGTGGTGGAAAGTCATGGGCACTTTGATGGTGATGCAGTGCAGTAACTTAGCATATTAGTACTCTAAACTTTTTACTCTATTGTAACCATATTACCAAAACTATGCTATAAACATTTTTAAATTTAAAAAAGATGTCAACCCAGGTTTTATCATAGGCATCCTATATGGTCCCCTTAGGCATCCAGTAGTGATTCTTCTGCTCAGAGGCAGGAGTAACCTCTGAGCACCTCCGGTGTGGTCCCCAAACAAAGCAAACAAAAATTACTGGGAAATTCTAACAGTACTCAGCTTGCACTATGCAGTTTCATATAAAACCACTAGATGGCACTGTCCTATCTTGAGATAAGATCGGGGTTTATGTATCGTATAAGGTGAACAAAATTTAGTTGTGGTAATATTATATATGCAATATTTTATTAACGCGTTCGTGTAGTATGTAAATAAATAATGAACAAAAGTTGACTTCTCCAAATTTTTACTTGATGGATATGAGATCAGTGAGGTTGGTCATTGATCCAAAATGAGAAAGTACCACCCATCTGTTAGTATCATGAATCACAGGAGATTGCATTTCCCAGATTTCTCTGGCTATCACACTAATGTCCTGTCCCTAACTATGAGCTTTGTATATTTAGAGCTGTTCGAAGTAAAATGAGTAGCAGCCCAAGACATAGAACGTGACTTCCCAACTAGCTTAGGAACTTGGACAAAATAATACCTTGGGGTTTTATTTCTCATACCACAAGATTAACCTGGTTTTCTTTTTTCTCTTGTCACTGACATACAAAACAATCTAATTTATTTTATGTGTTTTTTTTTAATTTGCTTTTTGGGTCACACCCAGCGATCCTCAGGGGTTACTCCCTGGCTCTGCACTCAGGAATTACTCCTGGCGGTGCTCAGGGGACCATATGGGATGCCTGGGATCGAACCCGGGCCGGCATGGGCCGGCTGCTTGCAAGGCAAATGCCCTACCCGCTGGACTATCACTACGGCCCCTATCTAATTTATTTTGAAGGAAATGTTGACTGTAGTCCAAACTTGAGTAACTTGGGGGTTAAAACAAAATTAAATTGGGGCCGGAGAGAGTACAGCAGGTAGGGGCGTTGCCGTGAATGTGCCTGACCCAGATTTGATCCCTGGCATCTCATTTGGTCCCTTGAGCACTGCCAGGAGTAATTCATGAGTGCCAAGCCAGGAGTAACCCCTGAGTAGAGCTGGGTGTGACCCAAAAAGCAAATAAAATAAATAAATTAATTCATTAAATTAAATGCTGGGTGCATTCTATCATCAGTTTTGAACCCACAAGTTAAGGGTACCTATTAGTTCAAGACTGTTGTTTTTAGTAATGATCTTTAATATTCATATCTACATTAGATTCCCCTTCCAAAACCATAGAAAATTTAATCCTTTAATGTAAAGTTCTTTTTCCTCCTCCTCTTCCTTCCTTTTCCTTTTCCTCTTCCTTTTTTCTTTTTCCTAAAACAGGTCATATTTTGCTAATTTAGAAAGACCCAATTGTTTCAAGTTGTAGCTGAAGTATAATTAATGCACACTTTTAGAAAATACTATAAAAGCTTTTCGTTTATGAGCAAAAACTGACACACATCCTAGGCAGTGTTTTAAGAATAAAGATAACAGACACATGGGGGCTGGAGTGATAGTCCAGTGGGCAGGGTGTTTGCCTTGCACGCAGCTAACCTAGGTTCAATTCCTCGGCATCCCATATGGTCCCCCCCAAGCACCGCCAGGAGTAATGTCTGAGTTCAGAGCCAGGAGTAGCCTCCGAGCATTGCTGGGTGTGACCCAAAAAAAAAAAAAAAAAAAAAAAAAAAAAGATAACAGACATAATCTCCAGCATAAGAATTCTTACCCCAGCAGGAAGGATAACAACAATTATAATATGTAGAACAACTGCTACAACAAGAACAAGGTTCAAACAAAGACATTCTTCCACACCCCAGAGAATGCTTCCGGATAGCTGTGGTTTGTGTCCTGGCTAGGTTTGGTTTTCTCGTTTTTGTTTTTTTGGGCCAGACCTGGCAGTAAGTTAAGAGCTAACTCCTGGCTTTGTGTTCAGGCATTGCTTCAGGGGTGGGTTGGGGTAGGGGGCCTTATGTGACCTCGTGGGGCGCTAGGAATCAAACCCCAGGTCAGCTAGGTTCAGCTGGGTGCAAAGCAAGTGTGTTGCCTGCACTACTAGGTCTTGGGTACTCTGACTAGGTACTGAAAACTCAGGCTGTTATGTGAAATGTGATCTTGAGTTTGACTTTGAATCTATGACTGATAACAGGTCCACCCGTGCAGTTGTGCATTCTATGGATTCTACAGAGGCCCTCAGGCACTCAGTCAAGAAAACAAGTAAAAAATGGAAATGCGATCCTTGTTCAGCACTCTAAGCCAGAGGGGTCTGAGTTTGCCAAAGAAAGAGGCTATGTCCACTTGTTTCTCTAAATGTTTGGCCCAGAGCACAGACTTTCAAAAGTCTGTGACAGTTTTGAGATAGGAAAACATAGAAAGATCCTGGTTTCTAGGCAGAAGGACTAGACTTCATCAAATGTGAGAGATTCTCTATTTGGGGGCCACTGGGTGCCTGAAGCTGCCTTCTGTGCAATAGATATTATCTTCATGGTTTAGGAGTAAATCTTTAATTGTCAAGAAAGCAGGTGACTTTTCGTCAGTATCTGGTAGTAAATATGGCATTTGCTTTAAGATAACTTACTGCAGTGGCCAATAGGAGGAGAGTATTAAAAGTGTGAAAGACAAGCCAGTTAGAAGAATAGGTTGTGAGCCGTCCTTCATCAATGAAGAACAATCCGGGTTGTGCAGGTGTGGGGATGGTGACACTCTCGAGGTAGCATGTTAGCAGGAATGTCTGTGTGGTGAATCTGTGACTTGGGGTTTCTAGGGTCCAACTAATATTTCTATATTCTATTTCGAGCATAATATCAATATTTCAGATTATCCCACATTTCTATTCATTAAAATTGTTTTCATTTGTAGAAGTGGTTGTGTTAAATAAGTGGTTGTGTTAAATAAGTGGTTCATTAAAATTGTTTTCATTTGTAGAAGTGGATGTGTGTGTGTGTGTGTGTGTGTGTGTGTGTGTGTGTGATGGGAAGGAAGATTCTGAAGTTTAGAATAAGGATAACGAATCTTGTTTGGGTTAGAGTGGTGAGGCCTGAAGAGGAAAGAAGCAAAGAGTGAGAGTTCTACAGAGCACTGGTCAACTGAGTGGGAGTCAGGAAGGAACTGCTTATCTCTGAACCGTGTTATGACTCAGCTACAACAAAGAAACCCGATCTTGAGTTTGACTTTACTAATTACACATGGGTAAAAAACAAGAGAATTTGTTCCAAAGGAGTTCCCGTAGTACTTGAGAATTGAAGCTAAAATGTTACAGATAAGATCACCCCATCTTTTCCAAATGTCAGCTTCCATTTTTCCATATGTAATTCCCAGAACCAAATGAATGGATGGAAAACATGAATATGATCAATTAGAAAGAGCATATTTCTAAAGTTTTTACTGGGAAAGCAAGAAACAAAAATAGAGTTTTCAGGGGTTTTTTTTTATTGCTTCCAAATAAAACTGTGTGATATTTACTAAGGTTTTCTAATGAAATTGGTCCAGGAGTTCAAATTATTTTAAAAACTATGTTTCTCACTGGGCAGCAACATGTAAAAAAATGAATTTGGACCTGTGTCTAACACCATGCACAAAAATCAGATCAAAATGGATTAAAGATCTCAATATCAGACTTGAATCCATAAAGTACATTGAAGAAAATATAGGAAAAACCCTCCACAACATTGAAGCTAAAGGCATCTTCAAAGGTGAAACATCACTAACAAAGCAACTAGAAGAAAAGATAAACATATGGGACTACATGAAACTAAAAAGCTTCTGCACCTCAAAAGAAACAGTGACTAAGATACAAAAGCAGTCCACAGAATGGGAAAGAATATTCACCCAATACCCATCTGATAAGGGGTTAATATCCAGGATATATCAGGCACTGGTAGAACTTTACAAGAAGAAAACAAACAACCCCATCAAAAAATGGGGAGAAGAAATGAACAGAAACTTCAGCAAGGAAGAAATTCGAATGGCCAAAAAACATATGAAAAAATGCTCATCATCACTGGTCATCAGAGAGATGCAAATCAAAACAACAATGAGATACCACTTTACACCACAGAGACTGGCACATATTCAAAAGAGCAAGAACAACAAGTGCTGGCGTGGATGTGGGGAAAAGGGGACACTCATCCATTGCTGGTGGGAATGCCGGCTGGTACAGCCTTTCTGGAAAACAATATGGACTTTCCTCCAAAGACTAGAAATTGAACTCCCATTTGACCCAGCCATACCACTCCTGGGAATCTACTCTGGGAAACCAAAAATACGCAGCGGAAACACCATCTCTACTTTTATGTTCATAGCAGCATTATTCACAATAGCCAGAATCTGGAAGCAACCAGAGTGCCCAAAAAATCGATGACTGGATAAAGAAGCTGTGGTACATCTACACAATGGAATACTATGCAGCTGTTAGGAAAAATGAAGTTATAAAATTTGCCTATAAATGGATGGACATGGAGAAGATTATGTTGAGCGAAATTAGCCAGAAGGAGAGAGACAGATACAGAATGACTGCATTTATTTGCATGGCATAAATATATATGTACACATTATGATACCAATATCCAAGGTCAAGTGAAACATATATCAGGAGGTCTTGTCAAAGGTGGAAATTATCACAAACGTGTGGGAGTCAGAGTTTAGGTAAGACAGAAAATGGAACAGGGTGCTAATAATAGTCGAGGGTACTAATGCCAACCTAGAACTGAGCATTAAATAGAGGCAAAAGGATTCACATGACAACCTTTTAATGTATGTTCTGTAATCCATAGTCTGGAAGGGAAGGAAAAAGAGAAAGAGAGAGAAAGGGAAAGAAATAAAAGAACCTGCCATGGAGCAGGGCTGGGGAAGGGGGAGGGAACCGGGGATGTTGGTGGGAGATGGGCACTGGTGGAGGGACGGGTGCTGAAACACTGTATGACCAAAACCCAAACATGAACTTTTAATTGTAAAAAAAAAAAAAACTATGTTTCTCTGAAAAAAGAAGGATAAAGGATCAGTATAATAATATTTACCAATGATTTGTTTGACTCAGAAAACTTTTTTCCCTTTTTTTTAAAAAATTTTTTCCCTCCCCCCCTCCTTTTTCCCCCCTTTTCTCATTAGTAAATATGCTCCTAAATGGTTCCCAGTAGTCTGTGGAACCATATATCTATACAAAGATAAAAGAAATTTAAGTAAGTTTTGCTTATGAAGCTAGAGATATAATACAGAAGATAGGACTCTTGCCTTGCACATGGCTAACCTGGGCTTGATCCCAGAACCCCGTATGGTACCTGGAGCACCGGAAGGAATGCAGAGCCTGCAGTGACTTCTGAGAATTGCTGGATGTGGCCTGAAAACAAAAGCAAAAAAAATTTTGTCTATTGACAAATTATATCCACAGGTTTACTGCAATTCAGATAAAGACATGAACTGACACCTTAGGGTAATCAATTCTAAACTCCTTGTAACAACTTCTCTTGTTTTCACCATCACACTTTGTAGATCTTCCCTTTCATCCTTCTGTTAGGAGTGTTGAGTATAGTTATCTCAGTGTTGAAATTAATTTTATTTTATGTGTGTGTGTGTGTGTGTGTGTGTGTGTGCTCTTTGGGTCACACCCAGCAATGCTCAGGGCTCTTACTCCTGGCTCTTTGCTCAGGAATTACTCCTGCTGGTGCTCCGGGGACTATATGGGATGCCAGGGATTGAACCCGGGTTGGCTGTGTGCAAGGCAAATGCTCTACCAGCTGTGCTATCGATTTGGTCCTATTTTTTGCATTTTAATTAAGGCACCTGACTTACAAAGTTGATCATAATAAGAATTCAGGTCTACAATGTTCCAACATTAGTTATACCATTGGTGCCAACCTACCTTCACCAAAGTTCTCAGTTTCTCTCTGATCCTCTGTCTGCCTCCTCCATAGGCACATTTTTATATGTGGTTACTGTAGTTAGCGTTTCACCTTATAGTGTTGTTTGCCCTGGAGTATGTATATATTACCACCAATGAGCCTTCCTGTTTCCCTCCCACCTGGTTCTTACTTCTCTGATTGATTTCTTTGTATCTCTGTCTTTCTCATTTCTGTAATCTATGGTCCAGGGTAATCTAGGTACCTCCACCCCTTTGATATCTTTCATTCCTTTGTCCTATTATACTATTTACCTAAGATAAGTGAAATCATCCAGTATTTGTTATTTTTCTGTATTACTTCACTTAATATGATATCCTCAAGTTCCATCCTAGTTGCAGCAAATGGCATGATTTCATTATTGCTTGCAGTTGCATAGTATTCCATTATGTATATATATATACCAAACCTTCATTATCCACTCATCTAATGTTGGAAACTTGACTTGATTTCATACCCTAGCTATTGTAGTAAGTGTTGCAATGAATAATGGTGTGTGCTTTGGGTGTTTGTGTGTGGGCAGCTGGGGACGCATCTGATGGTGCTCAGGGATCATTCATGTAGGAGCCTGGGTGCCAAATGGAGTGCCAGGGATTAAATCTGGGTCTCAGCCACCTGAAAGGCAAGTTCTTGCCTGCTATACTATCTCTCAGGCCCTGTTGTATTCTTTTTGAGTGAATGTTCTTGTCTTGAATTGCGAGCTGTACGGTGAATCTAATCTTACTTTTCTGAGAAATTTCCATATTCTTTTCCATAGAGGAGGACACAGATAGCATTCTTACCAGCAGTGGGATGAGGGTTTCTATTTTACCATGTGTCCATCAACATGGATCATTTATGATGAGGAAAACAATGTGCTGTTGTCACTGGTTTGAGGTGATATCTCATTGTCATCTTGATTTGGAATTCCCTGATGATAAGTGATAAAAAAGCATTTTTCAAGCATTTTTTCAAGCCATCTGTTCATCTTCTTTAAAAAGTGTTTGTTTATTTCCATTCCCCAATTTTGGATAGGTTGTGGAATTTTTGTTGTTGAGATATATATATATATATATATATATATATATATATATATATATATATATATATATATATATATATTGCTTTTGGGTCACATCCAGCGATCCTCAGGGGTTACTCCTGGCTCTGCACTCAGGAATTACTCCTGGCAGTGCTCAGGGGACGATATATGGAATGCTGGGGATTGAACCTGGGCCAGCACAGGCCGTCTGCGTGCAAGGCAAACGCCCTACCCGCTGGGCTATCGCTCTGGCCCTGTTGTTGATCTTTTTGAGTGCTTTATATGACTTGGATATTCACCCTTTATCTGAGTGTGAATATTTTCTCCCTATTCAGTTGGGTGTTTTTTAGTTTAAGCCAGTATTTCTTTTGCCATGTAGAAATCTTTAATTTGAAATAGCCCTATTTGTTTATTTTGGTTTTGTTGCCTTTGTCAATAAAATTTGTTTTTCTACTTTGTGATTTATTTTTATTTAAGCTGAACAAGAATTAGGTATCAATTATTTAAGTTATATTAAAATACTAAAGTTCATCTTTACCATTATTTAATTGGTAAAATTAAAACCGATGAAAATTGTGTGTGTGTGTGTGTGTGTGTGTGCGCACACACACGTTCATGTCATGCATACACATATGCCCTGAGGAACAGGGAATTGAAAAGAAAATAAGAAAAAAAATCTGCCAGCATGGAGAGGGTGGGGTGTGGAGCAGAGCTCACGTTTATACTCAGGGGACTTGGGGCACGCCCTGTCCTACTTTGCCACACTGGCCTGCAGTTCAATGTTAGGTTCAGAGTATGTGATGCAGAGAATTCCTGAGCCACTGCAATGGTGTTTGAGACTTTAAAGACTGCCCTGGGAAATGCCTGGGAATCATGTGTTGCTGGAGATGGAACACCTGCACTGCTAGATCTGGCACCCCCAAAATTTATATCTTCATCATCATTGTTATTATGTTGTCTGAGTTAGATTATGAAAAAAAAAGCTTATGTTTATATAGATCCTCCAAGCAATAGGGCCTGGCCATGCTTAGGGGACATTCATGTGTATGGTGAAGAGGATGAAAATCAAAACTCAGATCAGAATGTATAGGTTCTTGTGCACATAGATCCACCCTACCTTCCACATCCCACCTCAAGTCAAAGGTTTGAAATTTCCATTTCTGGACTCTTGACTTTTCCTGTTCTTCTTTCCTTCTATGTTTCCCCCTGTGGTATGATTTTAGGCATGAAAATAATTATTTATGCTCAGAAAACATAAAGACAGGAACTACATTTAAAAGTCACCAAAATGAAGTTCAATGTAGGATCTAGCATACAGATATATTGATCACGGTGTTATTTTTTTCATAGGAATACAAATTCCAGATTCTGTGGAGGAGGCAATCATGGCTATGACAATGAATTTAAGAGCATGGAGGTAATTTATTGCCTATTTAAAAAAAAAACAAGTACTTATTGAGTATCTATTAATAGTTAATGTGATAGTTAATGTGGTAGTTAATGTTCAAAATTCTGTATAAATCTGTAAATAAAATAAATAAAACCCCTGACCTCAAGATGCTCTCATTTTAAGAGGGGAATATAGAAAGTTGATATAATAAAGGATTAAATTACTTAATATTCAAGAGGTCAGTACTATATTAATGAAGAACAGTAATTCAGAGTTGTTAGAAATATGGGTGCTCATGGATCCATTGGTGGGTAATGTGAAACTTTAAGTGAGATGAAAAGGACAAAATTCTTAGTGGTTTAGTGCAGGAAGAAATGAGACATAGGTACTGAGCTCTAAGTACTTCTCCTTAATGAAATTGGGAGAAAAGGGATTACTAGCAAAGGGACTTACAAGTGATTCTAGGCAGGAAGGGAGGAAACCAGAAGGGACAACCCTGCTGGGAAGCCAACAGGACAAACTATTCAGAGAATTCCATGAATAAAATATAACAAATATACCCCAATTATTAAAGTGTGAAATATTGCAAATTATATCTAGTTTCGTTTGATACAGACACACACACACACAGACACACAACAATGCCTTCTTAATAGGAAAACCATGTTCAACTCTTTGTAATACACTGCTGCTTCCTAACACTGTTAGATGAGCTATTTCTTTTGTAATTATTTGAAAATTTTCTATAGTCATAGTTTTTCCTGATAATTTGGTTACTATATGATCACTTGTCACTTGTATCACTTGTCTTACCCTTGTTCATTGATTTGCTCGAGAGGGCACCAGTAACATCTCCATACATTCTGTTGTGTGCTAGTGTAGTCCAAGGGCATCTGCTCGCTCCAGGAACATGAAGAGCCTCAAACCATTCCTTCAGGTCATGGGAATGAGGTCTATTATTGTTACTGGTTGACAATCAAATATGACATGGGTAGCTTGCTGAGGCTCTGCCGTGTGAGTGGTATACTCTCAGTAGTAGGCTCTCATCTCGTGCATTTACTGATGAAACAGGGAGAGATCGGCTTTTCTCTTGGGTGGAGCTCTGACAAGCTGTGGATTCTGGATGTTGAAAATGACTGCCCTCATGGTGTTGGGGGTTCCTCTGACTTCTTGCAAGGCTCATATTACTATATAATAATTGATTTAATTGTTGCAAGAAAAACCTTTGCCTCCAATTCTTTGCTGATAATCTTGGGGAAAAGTGTTATATATATAATGATTATATATAACACTCATTATATATAACACTTTATATATATGTTATATATAATGAAAATCATTGCTTATCAATACTTGATACTACATTATTTTAATCTAAAATAATCATGTAGATTATATAATAATTATGTTAGTATTAATTAAATGTATGTAAAATATATCAATCTTTCTATCCCCAAAGTAGAAAGATATCTATTTGAAAAGATTATTTTTGTCACTTATTAATATAAACAATGATATCAAAGGAAATGAAAAGAAATATATGACTAAATATGATGAACTTCTAACTTATATGCCTAGATATTGTAAGATTGGGCTAGCACTGGTAGGTCATTCTTACATGTTACTTTTTGAGTCTATGCATTGGAGGTACATGAAAACATGCAGATATACAAGTATAGTTGGATTCGTATTTGTTTTGAATTAGTACAGCATCATAGGCAGAAACAATTTAAAGCTCAGTGTCACATTTGAACAGAAATACTTAGAAAGGACGCAACACAACTGGAGTTGGTAGAGAAGAAAAGTCGTATCTGTTCCGGCACTGGGTTTGAGTGTAGGTGCCATCAAATAACAGTCTGATTCTCACCACTTAGGCTATCTTTTTGGCACATGGACCCAGTTTTAAAGAGAAGACTGAAGTTGAACCATTTGAAAATATTGAAGTCTACAATCTAATATGTGGTAATGTATATTGAAATTAAACTGAAAAGTGTGGCTACTGTTGGAGAAAAGACTGATTTTGAAATTGTTGATAGGTTGAGTCTCAGAGATAAAGTTCTATGCTAGGAAGAGATAAAAATAAAAGTATGATTTTTTTTTTCTCTATGGATTATACTCAGTGGTGCTAGGGGCCTGGAGTCCTTCTGACATGCATACACAGTGTGGAGACAGCAGCGGTCAGCCTGGCAGTGCTCAGGGGTTCCAGGTTGCATTAATATGAGGGTACTTAAGGTGTCTTATGGTGTTGGGGATAAACTCAGGGTCTTTCACGTGCTGGCTTGAGTTCTACTTGAACCATCTCTCAGCCCCAAGAAAGAAGCTTTATAAGTCACAGTTATTCTACTAGGAATAACTTTTTTTTAGTTTATTTTAGCAATGAAAACATAAAATTTCAGGAGACCAACTTAGTTACTGTCTGGTTATCTGACTTACTGTAACTTAAGTAAATAAGATTACATGTCTAACATTAAAAAAGCAGGGGAAACATACTTGAAACTGGAAGTAAATTTTTATAATCACAGAGGGGGAAGCTTGTGGCATAAAAAGAACAGTAGGTCCTGTTGGACAGATTCTCTCATACTTAGGGTTAGAACCTCTCAGAGTTAGGAACCTTTGACCTTTAAGAATTCTAACCTTAGACCATTTGTATTAACAAATTTTTATATAGACTAAACAATGAGCAATCAACTTTACCTTTAGAAAGGTAGATATAAAGCATTAAGAACAATGCCTCATAAGATCCTGGGGATATCTCAGAAAGAGGACATGTTTTATAGGCCCAAGTGTTACAGTTCAATCCACAATATCACACAGACTAAATGTGCTCCCAGAAGCAATACTATTTGTGAGTCCCAAGTATTAGAACAAAGTGTGTGGTCTCTGACACACCACAACTGAGTGTGTGAATATCACAACTAAAGTATACAACAAAGAGGATTGGATGACTAAATTAAATAATGCGTTGTATTATTATTAAGTTAAATTCCTGGTTCCTAAGACTGAATTTGTGTCAGGACTTCTGGCACCTTGGAAGAGCCCAGTAGGATCCAGGTTAGAATTTCAGGAGAAATCAATTTGGTGAAACTCAGCAAGATTCTCTAAAAAAGTTACCAAAAAGCTATGAAACATTTCTATTTTTATAGAAAAAATAAAAAATTATCTCCTGTTGGGGAGCGCTGGGGTCCTCAACAGAATCATGGCATAAGTTCTCTTCTACCTCAGAGGCCGCCAGTGAATGGAAGAAAACTCATGGGTCCGGCACAGTTTCAAAAAGGCTTTTAATAGTACAAAAGTTCTACCACTGCAATCCAATATAATGGAAGACCTTAGCTCTGGTCTTTCAACCCTTGGGCCCTAAGGGCCTGGAGCCCCCAGAAGGGAGAGAAGAATCCCATCTCTTGTGGGAGAATTTAGACTATACACGAGGGCCCAAGTCTCCTACCAAAAATGATCTCACGAGAGAGAGAGAGAGAGAGAGAGAGAGAGAGAGAGAGAGAGAGAGAGTCCTACCAAAGAGGGTCCTACCAGAAAGGAGTCCCACCAAAGAGAGGATCTCACCTGAGAGAGAGGCCTACCAATAAAGGGGGCAGTACTTCAAGTCAGTCCCCTTATATGCACCAAAGTAATTCTAACTTCAGGGAGGGTCTTATCAACAAAGAACCCTAAACAGCTTCTAGATAGTAGAAGAGTGTAGAAGGGTGGTGCCACACCCTACTACAGGTCTAAACAAAGGAGTATGCTAAGGACTAATCCCTTCTTCCGAGATTATCTCTTATGTAAAACTGGAGTGAGAGAAAGAGGGCTGGTATAAAGTAATACATCTTAATTTCATGGGCTTCATGTAATCTAGATGGTACCCACAAGGTCCTTCTTATTTATTATCTGTACCAGGGTGATTCTTAGTATCTTGCTCTCCATGTAGTGAAAGGGTCACACTCGCCTGCTTGAGGGCAAACTAGTATGATGCTTCCTATCATCTTAAACGATAGTCTTAACATAGCTAGGATGGCAGTCTCCTAGTAAATTCTAACTGTCCCACACTGGGTCCAGTGGGTATAAAGAGGAGCTGTGCCCAATCTAGGAAAAATAGAAGTCTTAGTAGATGCATACTAATAAGTCAGAAGTTATTCAGAGTCAAGTTGACTTCTGTAACTGCCACACCCTACATCGGTGTTTACATAGAAGAGAGATTAGTATGAACCCTGGCTTAAGAACATGAAAATAGATTAAGCTATGAGTGGATAAAACAGCAAAGCACCCAAGCTTGCTAGGCCTGTCATCCAACAATCTCCCTAAGTAAAATTTGTTAGCTTGTTTTTAAGATGTCTGTCCTTGGAAAATTGTCATATAATTAAATAAATATACTACAATTAAGATTGTTAACAATTTAACTTGTTAAGCTTGTTTTTTGGTACTTCTTCATGCAAAGAAAACCATGAAATGCTTAAGGGAAGATGGGATCACTTAAACAATAATGGTTTTGTCTGCAAGAATAGACCCAGCTGTGGGACTTCCCATAGCTCATCTGCAGTCACTAGTCGGTTTTCTAGACATGCTAGTGATGTCTGGAAACTTTTCCCTCTGAGGGAAAAGTTCATAAACCGAGTAGCTACCATGGCCGATTGCAGCAGAATTTACCACAGGGAGTAAACAGTAGGTATTCATTTTCTCCCATCTCCTTCTTAGTTGTTATTTTCCAATTTAAAACTACTTTAAACTTCTTGTTTCAAAACAGATCTTCTCCGAATTCACCCAGCACCTAACAATGGTAGCCATGGTAGTCTGAATCACCTCCTGAAGTCACCTTTTATGAACCATCCCACGAGCAGGAAGTGTCCACTTCTTCTGTTTGTAAATTTAACAATTGGAAGCCCACAGATAATCTAGGGATGTTCATGCCCTGGGTTAGTAAATGTAAGTAATAAAACTTCCAGAATCATGTAAAGGGGCAAGTTAGTCTATAACCTGGGTAGCCTGCAACCAAGGTATCCATGTTCCAGCTTTAAAATTTGTCAAATATATATGATCTGGCTGAGCCTTTTCAGGAAATGAGAGATGAAGATTAAATATGTGGACATGTTTTGTAAGCTAGAAAGTCCTCTTTAGAAATTTGTCCTTCTTTGACCTAAGAGACATTCCCCATTTAAAGCCATTCAAATTGTGGAGCATATTTTAATTTCTGAACATAAATGAATGAGATGATCAGACTTGCTTATTTAGAGCAGAAAGACCTGGAAAGTGCACTTCCTGGAAAGTGCACTTCTGGGGTGGAGCAAATGTGCACAGTATGGTAGGTTCAGCATTCAGGGTGGGAGGAGGTGTAACCTGCTTGGAGTCAGACAGACAGACAACACTGGGAAGGTCTTTTGTTGTGGATTAGGGTCAAGGTTGAGTTTCTGGGCTGGAATTCAGATCCCAGGAATCTCTCAGCAGGAGATTCCAGTGCTAGGAGGGATCTCCAGTGAAAGGAGTGAGAACTAGAGATTACACAAGGACCAGCCTGTTTGTGATAATGAAAGTACACGGATGCTTGCTTAGTTTTCAACTGGAGTCTCAGAGTTCAGTTATCTGAAGTTCTTTTAAGCTAAAAGGAAAATTTGCATCCCATGCTGGTTCCAGATATGCAAGTTTTGTTTCTCTTTAAATATTTATTTATTTAGAGCTAAATAAACATCAGCTACCTTAGGTAAAATTAATCTCTTATAGCTTAGGGTCAGGGGAGAATTTTATGTTTTCCAATCCTCAGAATATTGTGTCATATAAATATCTCACCAAAAGAGGCTTTGAAGGAAAAAATTTCAATCAAAATCAAATCCATGGTGAAGATTAGAGCAAGGATATAGACTTCTTATCAAAAAGCTGAAGATAATCTCAAGAGACAGTCCCCTTAAAAGGCTAATTATCTTAAAGTAGGTGTTTTATCCCCATTTCAGAGATAAGAGGCTCCAAATATTGTTCCAAAAGTGTCTCTATTGTCTTTTGCATTTCCTGGAAGGTGCAGAAAGATCCAGAATCACTGAGTCCCCTGAACTTGAGCTTACAGAGTCAGAATTTGCTTTTATACAAAATGTCAACAGAGTTCTGTGCTGTTACAGCCTAAGAATCCCTAGGATGTCATTGCAACATAGTAGCTGGATCCAACTGTCATCAAAACTCTCAGCTCCCATATCAAGGATATCTTTGCAAAACTTCCAAACCAAAAAAGAAAAAATGAAAAATTCCAGGAAAAAGTCCCTGTGTCTTTTTTTATTCAACAATGGGATATTCATGTGATGACTGCATAAATGAGTTTGTCTGACTTTCAAAACGTGCTATTACTTTGGCTAATTTTTTTCTCCTGTACACATTATCTTGCAGGATATTGACTTAGAACGTGTGAATAAAAGGCTAAGTCTCACCCAAGATGAAAGTAAGTTAATAGAAAACATGTTAAGTCTTTGATGTTCAGGCATAACAAAACAATATTGCCTTTGAAAATTGTCCAAATTAAACTCAAAGGCACTTTGGAGTGTAAAGATGTTAGTGCCAAAATGTAGGACAAAAAACAAAATAAAAGTAGGTTTTCCTGACTGTAATTTGGGTCAAATTATGTACCTTCTTGGTACATAATTTTATCATCATAGCAATGCTACTCACCCGTAGTTTTATAACCTGTAGTTATAAAGATTGAGTTAATACATAGAAAGAATTTAGGACAATGTATGTCCTGTAGCAATATTATTGCTTGTTACATTTTAAGTGTTCTGTCATTAAACTTGCTAAGTTTCTTTCATCATCCATCAAATGGAGATGTCTACTTTTAAAATTATTAAATGAGTTGACTATGTGTTCTCTGAGAATAGTGCTTCGAATATAGTAAGAGTTCAGTAATTGTGGATTGGTTGTTTCAGTACTGTAATAATTTGCTGTTATTCTGGGTTATAAAAGTATTGTTGGGGCCGGAGCGATAGTCCAGTGGGTAGGGCGTTTGCCTTTCACACGGCTGGCCTGTGCCAGCCTGGGTTCAATCGCCAGCATCCCATATGGTCCCCTGAGCACTGCCAGGAGTAATTCCTGAGTGCAGAGCCAGGGAGTAACCCCTAAGCATCGCTGGGTGTGACCCAAAAAAAAAAAAAAGTATTGTCAACTTCTTTGAAGAATGTCATGGGTATCCTTATAGGGATTGCTTGAATCTGTATAAAGCTCTAGGGAGTATTACCATTTTTTTTAATTTTTAAAAAAAAATTTTTATTATACCACCGTGAAACATACAATTACAAAGGTGTTCATAATTGGTTCTTGGTAATACAGTATTCCAGCACCCATCCCTCCCTCCAGTGCCCCATTTCCACCACCAATGTACCCCTCCCCCTCCCCGCCCCAGGCCAGCCTTAATAGCAGGTACCCCAGTTTCCTCTCTTTCTCTCTCTATCTCTCTCTGTCTCTGCATCTCTCTCCTCTTATTTTACACATTGTGGCTAGCCCTGCAGATATTTAGAGTTTATCACTTAAGTCTCTTTGTGTATATTCAGTGGTGAGTTTTAATCTGCCATTACCATTTCCCATATTTAGTAAAACACTGGTATCTATTTATATCCTATTAATGAATGCAGTCATTCTATATCTGTCCTTTTCCTTCTGACTAATTTCACTCAGCATGATACTAAAGGGAGTATTACCATTTTGACAATGTTAATTCTCCCAATCCATGAGCAGGGTGTGTGTCTCCATTTCCTCGTGTCCTCTTTTATTTCTTTGAAGCAGCGCTTTGTCGTTTCATTTTACAGGTCCTTTACATTCTTAGTTAAACCAATTCCCAGGTATTTGATTTTCTGAGGCACAGTTGTGATGAATGGGATCATTTTCTTAATATCCCTTTCTTCGCTTTCATTTTTGTATATAGGAAAGCCATTGACTTTTAGAAGTTTTTTGTATCCTGCTACTCTACTTAGGTATCTATTGTTTCTAGAAGCTCTTTAGTAGAGTTTAGGGTTTCATAGTATAATATCATGTCATCTTCAAATAGTGATAGGTTGACTTCTTCCTTGCCTATTTGGATGCCCTTAATTTTCTTTTCTTCCCTGGCTATGGCAAGTACTTCCAGTACTATATTGAATAAAAGTGGTGAGAGTGGGCAACCTTGTCTTGTCCCTGATATTAGAAGAAAGGCTTTCATTTTTTCCCCATTGAAAATGATGCTCCTTGTGGGCTTGTAGTAGATGGCTTTGACTATATTGAGGAAGGTTCCTTCGAGTACCATTTTATGGAGTTTTTTTTAAATTATGAATAGGTGTTAGATCTTGTCAAATGCTTTCTCTGTGTCTATTGATATGATCATATGGTTTTTACTTTTTTCTTATTGATATGGTGTGTTATGTTGATTGTCTTGTGAATGTTGAACCATCCTTGCATTGTCGGGATGAAACCTACTTGATCATGATGTATAATCTTTTGAAGAGTCTTTGGATTCTGTTTCTAGAATTTTGTTGAAGATATTAGCAACTATGTTCATCAGGGAGATTTGTTTGTAGTTTATTTTTGTGATGTCTCTGTCTGCTTTGGGTATCAGGTGGTATATGCCTCATAGAAGCTATTTGGGAGTGTTTCTGTTTCTTCTATTTCCTAGAAGAGCTTGAAAAGGACTGACAATAGGTCCTCCTTAAAGGTTTGCAAGAATTCACTGGTGAATCCATCTGGACCTGGACTTTTGTGTTTAGGCAGACTTTTAATTACATTTCAATCTCCTAGATGGTGACAGGCTTACTCAGGTATTGAAGGTTATCTTGTTTCAGTTGTGGGAGGTTATAGGATTTCAGAAATTTGTCCATTTCTTCTAGGTTCTCTTGTTTCATGGCATACAAACTCTCGAAGTCACTATCCCTATCTTCCCATTAATCATCTATTTGCTAGAGCGGGCACTAGTAATATCTCCCATATGTCCTGTCTCATGCTAGTAGAGCCGAAAGGCATCCGCTTGTTCCCAGGAACATAAAGAGCCTCAAACAATTATATTAGGTCAAGGGACTGACCTAATACAACAAATGTTACTGATATTTGGCATATCAAATACTACACGAGCAGCTTGCCAGGCTTGCCGTGCGGGTGGCATACTGTTGTAGTCACCTCTAAATAAAGCATTTATTGATGAACCACGAGGCCAATAGTGGCCATGCGAGCCAGGCTGTGATAGTCTGGTCTGCTGGGTGGAGTTGTGATGAGAGGGAAGTCCAGATGTAGAAAATGGTGGGCCCCATGGAGTAGGGGAGGGTGGTCTGGCTTGTTGTGAGGTTCTGCTGGGGTGGCAGGCCAGGGCTAGAACCCGCCATGCCTCCCAGGCGCCTCATAAGCAGCTGGACACAGGGAGAGCAAGTAAGTAGCAGCTCTGCCCCATGTCTGAGAGTCTCTGGTTCAGCATACCTAGGCCGGATTGAAAGTTTTGTGAGTTTTGTCACAAACTCTCAAGTAATCTCTGATAATCTTTTGAATTTCTTTAGTTTATGTTATGATGTCCCCCTTTTCATTTCTGATTCTATTTATTTGGGTTCTCTCTTTCCCTTTCCTTACAGTCTTGCAAGTGGTTTGTTGATTTTGTTTATTTTTTTTAAAGAACCAGCTCTTGGTTTCATTAATCTTTTGGATTGTTTTTTGGGATTCCAGCTCATTGAATTCCGTTCTAAGTGTTGTTATTTCCTTCTTTCTTCCTGGTTTGGGCTCCTTTTGTTGATTTTTTTCTAAGATTTTTAGCTGTGAAGTCAAGCTATTTATGTGGGCCCTTTCTTCCTTTCTGATGAATGATTGCAGAGTTTTGAATTTTCCTCTTAACACTGCAAGTGTGTCTCTCTAGGCATCCTGCTGCTCTCTCTGAACTTCCCTGGGTTTCTCCCATTTCATAATTTTTTAATCATCTGTACTAGCACTACAACTATGGGCAATTAAAAGTTTAACTGAAGGGTGGGGAAAAATAATAAAAGTTTAACTGTTTATGGCATAGTTTCTAATGATCTTTCCTAATCCAGATCTTTGTTACAAGGTACTTTTGCATTTGAGGTCTTTATCTCTTCACTGTGTTGTGTGAATTTTTAATTGCTTAGCTAAATTTATCTAAGCCATCGATTTAAAATTTGTTTCTTGTTTGTTTTTTGATTTTGGGCCACACCTGGAAGTACTCAGGGCTTAGTCCTGGCTCACACTCAGGGATTTCTCCTGGGGGTGCTCAGGATACCCATATCCCTGGGGTGTCAGGGATAGAATGCGGGTTGCCTGACAAGCACCTTGCCTGCTCTAATATTTCTATAGCCCTAGATTTTGTAATTTGTAATCTTTGTTTTCAGCCTCAGGTCACTGAAACAGTTAAGAGAGGTTAAATATAAATATGTAAAACGTTTATTATAGTACCTGGAAAATTATCTACTCTCATAAATTGGTAGTTACCGTGCATTTGCTAATGTCACAACATCTGCTAATTTCACCAATACTTCAATTTTGTTTTATGGCATTTTTATTTTAGTAACAGCCACAGAGAAACTAAATATGCCATTTGGGAGGCCTAGAGTTATGCAAGAAAACAAGGAACACTGTCTCCTTTATCACAGGGAATACATCAATGGTTTTGGAAAAGCTTTTCAGATGCCCATGTGGACCTCATATACAGTTCCCAAACCGGTAAGTCTTTATGTTTATTGATCTATATAGGCTAGTTAAAAGAAAAACCTAGTTCTTTAATATTCTAAAATTTGAATTTGAAGTAGAGAACCCAAAAGAAGATTACTGGCCTTTGGCTTATAAGCCAATGTTCCAGACATTCCTTAAAGAGATTTATCGGTGCTCTGTGAGTACCGCAGAGGGAACAGTGTTCTTTTCTCTGAGAAATTAGAAAGTGTTTACAGGTCAGTCAACCAATGTGACTGTAGAAAAGAGGATTTCAAAAAGATTCAAAGAAAAAATTTGGGGGCATTCTGTTTTCTGGCTATTTACAAAGAATCTGGCATTGCACTTAGGAGGGTTTTTTTTTTTTTGTCTTATTTAACCAATACTTTGTTTCCTGCAATGCTTAGGATAAGTATGAATAAGGCAATGTTATAGAGCTAACTGCTAACCAAGCTAACTTGCAGTGCCTCAGGGATTGCAAATAGGAACAACTTGCCAGTGACCAGATGTCTTCAGTATTTCAGCAATTTAAGCTCACAAGAGGTCAACAGCAACCTCTTTAGGACAGGGGTCCCAGCAGCTAGCTCCCTTTCAGCAAAGCTATTTCAACAGCTTCCGGCCGTCAGTGGCCTCTCTCCAGCCGCAGAAACAGTTCTCTTGCGGCAGCCCTTCCCTGCTTATAGCTTCTTTCCAGCAGCAGCTTTTCCAGTAGAGCTTCTTGCTTGTCCAGGACCACAAATTTGCCACAGTTTATGACCTGTGCCTATATGCTTTACCATTCCTGTCCCTGTTGTTTGAAGCGTTCTACTTAATGCAATGATGTGAAAACTAATTAATCTGATTTGTTAAGCAAAACCAATTAGATCATCAAGAGAAAGACCAATCAGTTAACTGAGATGGTGTGTGTGTACGTGTGTGTGTGCGTACAAGCACACCCCGCAGCCCCCAACCCCTTCATGTGTGCTATAACAGTAATTCTTTCCTGAAAGATCAGATACTCTGAGAGCTCAGAGCAGGCCTGCAAGCAAAGGTATGCATTGTCAAAGGTTGCTCTGGACTGAAGATGAAAATCCAAGGTTTTAGGGAGTTTGTGTGTGTGTGTGTGTGTGTGTGTGTGTGTGTGTGTGTGTGTGTGTGTGTGTGTGTGTGTGTGTCTCGGGAGGTGGAGCAGGGACCAAATCCAATGGGGGCTTAAGGGCCATTCCTGGCTCTGTACTCAGAAGTTACTGCTTATGGTGCTTGGAAGAGCTGTATGTGGTACCAGGAATCAAATCCAGTTGATCACATTCAAGGTAGGCACCTTACCTCTGTACAATATGTCAAGCCTAAGAATCCAAATTTTTAAATCCTCTTTCCTCTTCCCTCTCGGGCAGACTCCCTTTTTTACTAAATGACTGAAGCATTTGACTTCCACAGGAAAGAAAATATTGATATGATTTTGCACTATCTACAAAACCAAATTACTGGTGAATTTATACCTAAAGTTAATCAATGAGTCCCTATTTTCCCTTTTGCCTAATTTTATGATCTGAGAGGATTTCTGAGGCCATAACAACAAAACTTAGGGAAAAAATTGATTGTTATATTAACTTTTAATGCTTGACAAAAAGACAAAGTTATGGATGGCACAATATATTTACATTGCATGTAAGAAACAAGCAATGAGTCTCCAGAATTGAAATTATGATCCAGTATAGCTGATAAAACACTACCACTAAACAAGAGAATTATAAGCTTCTTGGTAAATAAATGGGTGAATATAATGAGCCAAGCAATGGAATCTTATTAGCAACCAGAGAAATTTAAACTAAGGTAAAAACTAAAGTCTGCACTAAATGCATTTGAACATTCCCGAGGCAGGGATGGTTTTATTTAATGTAACCCCAGCACAATAGAACAGCCAGTAAATGCTTATTAAATGAGCACATAAAATGAATTAATCCCAACAATTATTCTAAGGATTTAAAAACACAGAAATACTTTGAAGCAAAGGGATAAATAAGTAATCAGGAAGCTTTCTTAATGAGAATAATTTTTAGTAATTTATATTCAAGTCCTATAATGACAGACTTTTATGAATTATTCTTGCTAAGAGTACAGATATGCCAACTTTTCTTTTTTATTGGAAGAGATTTGGTTGTATCTGACTTATTTTCTCTTTTTATTCCAATTGAAGACTTGTAGAAAAAAAATAAGTACACTTTCCCAGTACTAATCAAAGCTTTGTGTGTTCAGAAAACCAATTCGGCTACTGACAATTGTTTAATTGTGGCTAGTAGTAGAGAACTCTAATGTTTCCCAGTGTAGGCAAATATTTCACCAACAGCTACCTGAGCTCATATATATAGTAAGTTGCATATTACTTTCCTAACATTAATAATATTCAGTTATTTATGATTTTCCCAACATATCATGAAATTTCAATATGAAGTTATTTAATCCTCAAAATAAGTTCTACTTTGTTTTTGTTTCTGAGGAGGGTAGTCTATACAAAGCCAATCTTTTTAGACAATTTTCTATTTTTTAGAGTCCACGTAATGCTAGAGGTTTTTGTCTGGTTGGGAGAATATTTATATTTTTGGTACTTCCCTTGCTGTCTCACATTTCTGAATTTATATGAGCTTTGGATGAAAAAAAATAGTACAATTCTTTGTTGTTATTGTTTTAAAACTAGCTTCTTTGTTGCCAAAGTTCCAATTCTTTGTGATTCCACAGAACTGCTTGTGTATTTCTCCCTCCACGTGACAGGATGGAATTCTAGCAATTTTCTGCTTTCTAATTCAGAAATTACGCTTGTTAGTGTGTTGTGGTTCAAGAAAATTACATAGAAGGATGTTTTGAGAATCACATAAAAATATTGTAAATCAGCCCTGTGTTTGAAAAATCAGACTGTAAATAAGCACATTTTAGAGCTTGGACCTAATTGGCCTGGGCCTTAAAGTTTGGTACAGCTTTTGTTTTGCTGTGGTTTTAGTGGGTTTCCTAATTGTTGTTGTTATTATCTCAGAACAATTCTGGGAAGTAGTTGTGATTTTAAATGGCCTACAACAACTGTTAAAAACCATTAACTTTGATCAGACTTCTTTTGGGTTTTGCTTCTGGGCCTATTTAGCAGAAAGATGGAAACTTTTCTTTTGGTTACTAAGCTAAAAAGTGAAAATAAAAATGAGATTATGATAATAATTTAACCTACATTTAGAAGTTTAATATGAAATAAAGTTTTTATAGAGAAAAAGTAGAATGTACTTTGAATATTTTTTTTCTCTTTGACTTTTAATGTACATATATCACATAACTGAATTTTGAAATAATACTTTTTCCCCTAAAGGTGTATTATTTGATATTATAAATTTTCCTGCCCCTCAAGGTGTTGCAGGTGTGGCTGCGGTACCTGTCTGTGTTTGCAGGTGGCAGTCAGGAGTCAGGCTTGTCTACACCGCCAGGGTTCTGCCCCTGGGCCCTGGATGGTTGATAGTCTGACATAGAAAAGACTGGGCCCTCTGGGATGATCCCAGAGCCACGGCAGAATGTGGCAGGTTACCCATGGTGTACTCAATATGCCAAAAGCAGTAACAATAATGGACCTCATTCCTACTGAATGGAGATGTTACTGGCACCTGCTCGAAGCAAATCTATGAACAACTGGAAAACAATTGACAAGTGACAAGTGATTATAAATTTTGACCCATCTATGTATTTTAAACTTCTAAAACTACCTCACAATATTTGTGTATTACAGGAATTATTGTAAATATAAGAGATACTTTTTCAGGGAGATAATACTCAGAGGCCGGAAATACCATACAGCAGTACAGATAACACTTGCTTTTCATTAGACCCACCTGAGTTCAAACCCACAGAATCCCATATGGTCTCCCAAGCACTGCCAGGAGTGATTCCTGAATGCAGAGGCAGGAGTAATCTCGAGCATCTCTGGGCATGCCCCTCTCCCAACATAAAGAAAAAAGAAATACTCTTTCAGCTCAGCAATGCACCTAGCAGGTAGAATGCTTTCCTTAGGTCCTTGAGAACCTTGGTTTGCTTCATTGCTCTAAAAACATTCATTAAAAATAACTTCTCCCTGTAGGAAATAATGTCACAGCTAGGACAATAACTTAAACTACATGAACTATTATAAACCCTTGGCTTAAAAACTTTGAAAGTAGTCTAGGGATAGAAAGACGAGAAAAATGGCAGGATTGACAAAGTGTAAGTGTGTGTGTGTGTGTGTGTGTGTGTGTGTGTGTTGGCACAGTGGTTCACTGTGCTTTCTCAAGAGCTCAAGACTCAGAAATCCTATGACCTGCATTCATTCCTTCCATCTCTTTAGAAGTCTGCCTGTTGGATAACATCTAGTGTTATAGTGGAGACTTCCTCCTATGTCCCACTCTCGATGATCTCAGAAGTGCTTTTTTATTTTTCTCACATTAGGAAAGCACATGTCTGGCTGCCTTTATGAATTGTGTATGTATTTAAGTACAATGTACTAGAGGTGAAGTTTTATAATAGAAGGTAAAAGGTGTATGGTAGTCAATCATGAATACCTTCATAAGTGTTTATCTCACGGTGATATAATAAAATTATATCACGGTGATATAATAAAATTTAAAAACATTATATATGTATATACAAAATTTATATGTATATAAAATGTATATATGAATATATATATGCATATACATATATCTAGTATTTATATATATTTTTATATGTATACAAAAGCATGTGTGGTAAAAATCAAGTCACAGCATCTTGGATGTCTTTGGGGCTATCAGTGAATATTCCTGTCTCCTCCATTCTACAGCATCTATATATGTCACTTTGTGCCGAATGAAAAATCCTGGTCATTCAGATTTGTTTGCTATGCTTTTCAATAGACTATAAGCAAATGCTTTTATTTTTTTTTTTTTTTTTTTTGTTTTTGCTTTTTACACCCGGCAATGCTCAGGGGTTACTCCTGGCTCTGCACTCAGGAATTACTCCTGGCGGTGCTCGGGGAGACCATATGGGATGCCGGGATTTAACCCAGGCTGGCATGGGGCGGCCGCGTGGAAGGCAAATGCCCTACCCGCTGAGCTATCGCTCCGGCCCCAAGCTTTTAACTTTTCAAGGTCTGTTCCCAAAGAGTGAAATAAATAGCAAGAAATATTCTATCAAATGGAATGCAAATACCTTTACAGTTCTTGGCTTATTTCTTATTTTGGTGGACTATACCGCTTCTGAATATCATAAGAAAAGAAGGGAAGATAAATCTTCGAGACCTTGTAAACCTTGTAAAAAATGTAAACTATTTTCATATCTGTGAGCTTAATTATTGGGCTTCAGAATTTTTTTTTGTTTTTTTTGGGGGGGAGGTCACACTCAGCGACACTCAGAGGTTACTCCTGGCTCTTTGCTCAGGAATTACTCCTGGCAGTGCTCGGGAACCATGTGGGATGCCAGGGATCGAACTCCGGTCGGCGCGTGCCAAGCAAATGTCCAACCCGCTGTGCTATCACTCCAGACCCGGGCTTAAGAATTTTGATGATTTCACTTTACAATTCTATTTATAGTTTTTCTTCAAGATAATATAACATTAGACTTTATGGACTGATCCTCTAATACTTTTAAATGTTCCTTAATTTCCATCTGTTGTCTTTAACTCCATTCTTTTGCAGCATCTTTTATGCCTTCTTAGATAGCCTTTGTCTACTTGTGTATTTAAATTCCAAGAGCTCTTTGTAATACCTTTTCTCTGCTCTTTTTTTGTGTGTCTTGTATAGACTCACTCCAGGAAATAAGTTTTCTTGAGTTCTTTGCATAATATCTATTTTTCCTAGTTCCTTTCCTGTCTCCATCAGCTATCTGGTGGTCCTTGGCTGCCAACTCATATATTGAGGCAAGACACCAAGCTCCATGACAGAGGCTACCTACTTATAGACTTCACTGTAGGTTAATTAGAATAAGGAATCAACCATTTAGATTGGGGTCTCCCAATTGAAAATATCTGATTTCCCTATCAAGTTATTTTGTTTTCCAGCATGTGGCTGGCTCTGGTTCAATCACCAGCATTACACATGTTCCCTGAGCATCACCATGTGTTCCCTGTGAGTACAGAGCAAGGAGTAAGCCCTGAGCACAGTCATTGATCCAAAACCCCCCTACCTCCACCCTTCAAATTATTGTATTTATCTAAATATTTATCAAAAATGTGTAAAAGCATCTTTAAATTTAATGATATATAAAGCATAGCTCACACTTGTCTAAGTTCCCAGATAAACTAGACAACTGTAGTTGTTTTGAACTAGTCCTGGGTTGACTAGAAGTTCTTGTACTACTGAATACTATCTTTAGATTATATCTCAAAAATATATATATATATATTTTAAATTATTTGTAAATACAATGTCTATTGCCCTTTAAAAGTTAGGATACTGAAAAGAATGTTGGTTCTCAGCAGTAGATCCCATTGTTCCTCTGCTGTCAATTCAATTTGGGTTCTACAAATATTTATTGTCAAGGTGTATTTGATTTGCCTTATTGGTGTCCCTCACCAAAAAGGAACCACAGAAGAAAACATCACTCAAGACATCCACTTCCACTGCTTGCGTAGACCTGATTCACTAAGAAAATAGGAAAAGCTTAAATGAAAAACAGTCTAGGGAAGTTACAAACCTTATAAGGCCATGGGTAAGCCACAACTGTGGGCGTAATTTTTTTTCTTTTTTTTTCTCTTTCTACAGGGAAGCACATCGTCTCTTCCTCCCACTGTCGTAGACTGTTGGCGGGCTGATGTCAGGGTTGCTCCTTCTGAGAGCCAAAAATGTTCCTTCTATTTAAACAAGAATATCACCCACGGCTTCCTCTATCCTCCTGGTTAGTATAACTCCTTTTTAGAGCAGCATCTCGGAAAGCCCTCATCAACTGGATGTGGGCATGTCTTAAACAGATACTCTCCACTGAAACTGCCTGCAGGACTGAGCTAGTTGTCCAAGAAGCATCCAGTGGTTGTAAACTAGCTAGAAAGAGTGCAGCCACTATAATTAAGACTAATAAAATTTCAGTGGGAACTACACATCAACTCTAATCTGGCCCAGATGTTTAGAGTCTGACAGGTTTAAGCTTAATTTTAAAATATTCCTTAGGGGAGTCGCAAGCAGCTAAATTCTTTCTTTTTTATGGATGTAGCTCAAACTAAGGCCTTCATGAAGGAATGAAAGATGAAACTGTTGCTGTAACAAGAAATCAGGCTGGAATTCTGCCCCTCAGCTTGGGCCTTCTGTCCAGCAATTTAAAACTGTGGATTAAGAAGTTAAATAGGGCTTTTTTTTTATTTTACATTTTTTTTGGTTTTGCTTTTAGAAAGCTCCTCTCTTGGGAGAAATAGAAGTGACTGTGTGATTTTTCTCAACTTAAATCTCTTTCCTGTGTAACAGGAAATGTCATTTCATTATCCCTCCCATGAGATTTTCAGCCATTTCAACTTCTGGGAAGAGGGTGATTCCTGATATTTGGCTTCAGTCTTTCTGGAAACCATGACAGAAGAGGTCGATTTGGACATTTGCAGTTAGAGATTCTGAGTTATAATAGGGAAAAAGGACTTACTAAATGCAAATGGTTCCTCAATTTAAAAATCCCAACTAAGTAAGGATAAATTAACTGATATATCTTATTAGAATAGAACTATCAGAAGTCCATCTGAGGGCCTCAGTAATGGGGTCATGGAAGTGGAGGTGGGGACAGGCCTTCCTGGAGAGGGTGGTCAGGGATATGATGGCGGCTTTCCCTTGGGGCACTCAATAAAACTCTCACTACACACACACACACACACACACACACACACAAAGAATAGAACTATCAAATTTGGGTAAACTTTAGGATAAAACTTTAAATAACTATGTTATTTTGTTAAAATATTTTATTATCATAATTTTACAAACTTTAGGATGAACCTCACATAGCTATACTGTTTTATTTTTTTAATTGACATATAAAATTGTCAAATTTGACATGCAAATACCAGTAACAATTATAGACCTCATTCCCATGACCTGATGGAATGGTTTGAGACTCTTTATGTTCCTGGAGTGGGATGATACCCTTAGGCTATCTCGCATGTGACAGGACATATTGAGATGTTACTGGTGCCTGCTCGAGCAAATCGATGATATACAGGAAGACAGTGATACAGTGATATAAAATTGTACCTTACCATATTGATTGTTATACCATATTAATTGTTATATAAATGTTTGCGTTAACAAAGGAATGAACTAATTTGTCTCAAGGTATTAGAGAACAAATGAAATTCTGTATTCACACAGCACTAGGCATTGTGTGACTTGTTACGGGACTGAAGAGATAGTACAGCTTGTAGGGGTTTGCCTTGCATGTCACCAACCTAAGTTTGATCCTTGACATCTCATATGGTCCCCCAAGCCTACGCGAGGGTTCGGGGAGAAGTGGTTTCTGAGTGGAGAGTCGGGAGGCAGCCCTGACGGCAATACCAATGGTGTAGCCCCTTAAGCCCCCAAAGGAAAAACAAATGATGTGGATTATGATCTCCATCATAAATGAATTCCTTCTGAAAGATGGTAATATTTTTCTTGCCCTACCAGGTTTCAGAAATTATTTTTAAAAGTTTAAAAATCTTGCTTTATTATTTTTTTTTGGGGGGGGTCACACCTGGCGATGCTCAGGGGTTACTCCTGACTCTTTGCTCAGGAATTACTCCTGGCGGTGTTCAGGGGACCATATGGGATGCCGGGATTGAACCTGGGTCGGCTGCATGCAAGGCAACGCTCTACCAGCTGGGCTATCGCTCCAGCCCAAAAGTATAAAAATCTTAAAAAGGTATTTCAAGACCATTAACAACATATGAAATTACAGATCAGACGAGATCAGGCACGTTCAGGGTGGTATGGCCATAGACGCAATGTGTGAAATTCTAAGGGAAAAAAATAGCAAATGATTTCCTTGCCTTTTGGTGTCCACTTGTTCGGTCTCTCACTTAGGGAGTTTAATATAGGTGTAATATAATAAGCACTCACATGCATACAGCTTACTTTTCAGCTATATTACTTGAATAAAAATAATATTTGATTAAAAAAGTTCAAGTAGTATTGCACTCTAACTGGTTTCAGCTGTGCAGCAGTCTGTCAGGATCTACCAGAACTGCACCAAGTAGCACCAAAAATTTGTTCTATGCTTGACCATACCAGACCATTAATAAATCTGACTCATTTGGCCCAGCCACCTCCCTTTCCCTTTTGGTAGCAGTTAATTTGACTTTAGTGTCTAAACATTTACTTATTCTGTTTAGTTTATGCATTTTTTTGTTTCTACTACCACATCTTTGTGGACTTTTAAAGTTTTTGTATTACTCCATTTGGATTCTTTTCCTAAGCATAATACACTCTCAGTCATTCACGTTGTTGTGAAGTGCAGGCTTTCATCTTTTCGTGGTTGATGCATATTCCACTGACTTTTAGTTTCATGTTCTTCCTTTTTAGAAACAAAGGGAAACATAGCACAGTTGTCCACTTTGTCTGAGGTTCCAGCTGGTTAATAACTGGCCTGGAGTTGCTACTCCATAATCTGGTTCCACATTTCACATGCCCTGTACTCACTCTGCTAGACATCCTCAGGTTTTCAAAACTGAACATTTGTGATATTGTCAGTAGTCTTTCTGGAGTTAAAACTCATTGTCTTAGGAAAAAAAATTATTTTGAAGGCTGTTTTTTTTTGTTTTGCTCATCATTTATTTGTGGGGGTCATTGTCGCGTGCTCATGCTTACTTCTGGGTCTGTGCTCCGGATTACCCTAGCAGGGCTTGGGGCTCACAGTTGTGCTGGGGATTAAACCCAGGTTGGGTGCATGGAAGACACGTACTCTACCCACTATACTAATCCTCTTCCCCTTGAATGCTGTTTTTAATAGCAATATTAATTTTTCACGTTCAATGGCACTACATTTATATCAGTATTATATTTGTTTCTTATGCCTCAATAACAACTACCACTTGGTATCTTTAAAACAATAGAAATATATTGTCTCATATTTCTGGATTCTAGAATCCACAGTCACTTTCTTGAAAGGCCATTTTCCTCCTTTCTATATAGTTTGTTTGGTTTGGCTACACCCAGTGTTGCACAAGACCTACTCCTGGCTGAGTACTTGAGGGATTATTCAGGAGGCGCTCCATGGACCATGCATTCCCAGGACTCAGACCTGTTCTCTTGCATGCAAAACATGTGCACTGACATTTTTTGTTTTTGGAGGGCAGGGTGGGAGGCACACACGGCAGTGCTCAGGGATTACTCGTGGCTCTGTAATTGGAGATCACCCCTGGTTTGGGGGTACTATTTGTGGTAGTGGAGATAAGACCTGATTTAGCTGCATATAAGGAAAGCATAGTACCCATTATATTATCACTTCAGCCCAACATTTTGACTTTGTGTTTGTTGTTGTTGATTTGGGGGCCATACATGGCAGAACACCAGAGCTATTTCATGTTCTAAGCTCAGGTATTGCTTCCAGTGGTGTTGGAGAACATACAGGGCTGGGGGAATAGAACCCTGGGCAACCAATAGCTGAGAAAGCACGTGCTCGACCTACTGTCTGACACTTAATAAATTTACATTATTAATTGATAGTAATAGGTCACTATTGTCACATTTATGTCACATTTTCTCTGATAGTGATTTAATCAAATGTATTGTTTTACAGCAAGCAACAGAACTGATGATAGTCGATATGATGCTTTAATTACAAGTAACTTTGTCCCCATGTATGAAGAATTCAAAAGTAAGTATATACTAACGCTATTAATTTAAGCATATTTAAGTGATTTTCTGAATGTACAGATTAATTACATATGTTGCTTTTCAGTGTTGTTCTGAAAGATGTTTTCTTCTAATATTTTATATGTAAATATAGAAAGATAGAAAGGATCTCTGCCACTTTCTTTTTTACTTCAAATGTGTTATTTATTATAATTTTGGTACTTTTCTTTTGACTCTAATTAACTGTAAAGAGCTATTAATGAAACAAATTTTTCTGACATTCACATAAAGAAATATTTTTATTTTATCCCTAGACTTATAATTAATAAAACAATACATCATTCTGACCATTTTTTAATATTATCAGCTCCCAAAGTTACTCTTTTTGGGAGGAATTTTGCAGCCCTATCTAACTATAATTTCAAGACTTCCATTATATCAACAACAAAATGCTTTCATGAACTTAGCCCTTATTTTGCTTATTTATTTATATTTAGTGTATTAACCATTTTTTTAGAATTTCACAGTCACAACCTGAAGTTATTATAGCTGGATTTAAAATGATTTTAATGTTCTTGTATGTGATAGGCATTGTTTTCATGTTTAATAGAGGTTAATATTTTAACACCATATTCTTTTTATTTTCAGAAATATGGAATTACTTCCACAATGTTTTTCTTATAAAACATGCAGTGGAAAGAAATGGAGTAAATGTGGTTAGTGGACCAGTGTTTGATTATAATTTTGATGGCCATTTTGATGCTCCAAATCAAATTTTACAGTAAGTAATACTCAAATTCTAAACTATGCTAATATTTTACTACTTATACCAGCTGATACTCTTTTTAGCAGACTCTTAATAATAGCTTATCTTAATATTGAGCTAAAATCTTTTTAGTTTCATGTTTCTTACCTGGAACTAAAGGACTGTGTGGGTTAATATCCAAGTCAACATCAAAGATTTGGCAGCACAGTGTCATTCCCATGTTAAGGCAGAAGAAACTTAGTAACTCATAATAGACGATTAGAAAAGATCCAGTGAAATTTACAGATAGAGCTATAACCCCAGTTTCTTTTCTATTAAAAGAAATGTCACTTTAAAGCTTAAAATCAATAAAGCCAAGAGCCTGGGACATAGCTCTGTGGTAGAACACATGCCTTATATGTATAAAGTTCTGGGTTCAATCTGTGGCACCCTCCCCCATTAAAAAATCAGCCAAACTAGGATTCTCAGGAGATAAAAATATCTTGCCTGCTTTTTCTTATATTTTTTAATATTTTCACATAATATTGAAATGATGAAAATTTTTTAGAAATGTCTGCAGTAAGAAGTTTTACTTTTTCATTGATATTTTTACATTGGTATTTTTTTTTTTATTTTATTCCCCCCCCCCAAATATTATTACACCATTTTAGACATACAATTGAAAGATGCTCATGTAGAGTTTTGGTTCTACAGTGTTCCAACACCCATCCCTCCACCCAAACCCATCTCCCATCACCAATGTCCCCACCTCCCTCCCCCTCCCACACCTCAACTACTTGGCGGGTTCTGTATGTCACCTCTCTCCCTCTTTATCTCTCCCTCCCGCCAAACGTTCCTGCTCTTCGTGGAATGCAGTGCATTAAAAGACATTACTGTTTCCACTATTTTAAGGGACCACGCGCCACAAGCAGCCGCGCGACCTGGGTTCGAACTGGTTTTGCTCTGTTAATCTGGTGGTGAGGCAGTTTCCCAGTGTCTGGACAGCGAAAATGATGGCTTGTGTGATGGGCGAGTCCCATCCGGCTGCTTCCGGGACCCCCCAGAGGTGATGGGCCCACTCCCAAAACCTATATGCCCTCCTGGGGGCCCTATAGTCAGCTGGGCCCGGGCGAGCCGAGTTCCAGCCTCCCCAGCCGTTTGTGAGGCTCTTCATGCTATGGCTGATGGCCCCAGGGCAGCTCCTGGGTGGGGCCACCAGGCTCAACAAAATGGAGGGGGAATGGCCGACCCCTGACTCCATCTGACAAATTCCCAGTGATTCCCGCTTCTGGGAGCCGCCTACCTGGGCTCGAACTGGTTTTGCTCTGTTAATCTGGTCGTGAGGCAGTTTCCCAGGGTCCGGACAGCGAAAATCGTGGCTAGTGTGATGGGCGAGTCTCATCCGGCTGCTTCCAGGACCCCCAGAGGTGATGGACCCACTCCCAAAAACCCATCTGCCCTCCTGGGGGCCCCATAGTCAGCTGGGCCCGGGGCTAGCCGAGTTCCAGCCTCCCCAGCCGCTTCTGCATTGGTATTTCTTTAAAATATATAAAGGTGGCCAGAGCGATAGCACAGAGGGAAGGGCATTTGCCTAGCATGTGACCTACCTAGGCTCAATCCTTGGCATCACATTTAGTCACTCAGCACCACCAGGAATAATTCCTGAGTTCAGAGCCAGGAGTGACCCCTGAACATCACTGGGTGTGACTCAAAAAGCAAAATAAAATAACATATATAAAGGTATTCTTTACGTTTCATCAGTAAATGCTTGAGATGAGAGCCTTCTACTGAGAGTATACCACCTACACGGCAGAGCCTGGCAAGTTGCCCGTGTTTTATTTACCTGTTATGCCAAAAACTAGTAACAATTATGGACCTCAGTTCCATGACCTGAAGAATGGTTTGAGGTTCTTCCTGTCCCTGGAGCAAGCAGATGCCCTTGGGCTACACTGGCTTGCCACATATGGAGATGTTACTGGTGTCCGCTTGAGCAAATAGATGAACAGCAGGTAGACAGTGACAGTGATATAAAGGTATTATAATTTTTTAAATGTATAATAACATCAGTTTCTTTGCATTACATTTTAGACATGTTCCTGACACCAAGGTTCCCATCCCAACACATTACTTTATTGTGCTGACAAGTTGTAACAATACGAGCCATACCCCTGAAGCCTGCCCTGGGTGGTTGAATGTTCTCTCCTTTGTCATCCCTCACCGGCCCACCAATGTAGAGAGCTGTCCTGTGAGTATGCATTGGGGGGTTCCTGGGAGTGAGAAAGTGATAAGTCATAGCTCATCTGAGCTTTCATGGAAGTTACTTTAACAACAGCATATTATTGATTGATTGATTGATTAATTATAATATTTTATTATACTACAATGGGATATGCAATTACAAAGATGCTAATGTTTGGGTTTTAGTCATTCAGTGTTCCAGCACACATCCCTCCACCAGTCCTCATTTCCCACCACCAATGTCCTCAATGCCTCCCCTCCTCCCCTAGCCTGCCTCTACAACAGGTTCTTCTCTCTCTCTCTCTCTCTCTCTCTCTCTCTCTCTCTCTCTCTCTCTTCCTTCTCTTACACATTGTGGCTTGCAATACATACATTTAGAGGTCACATATGTATTCCTTTGCCTATATCCAATGCTCAATTCTAGGCTGGTATTTCATTTTCAATGATTATTAGCACATTGTTCCCTTCTCTGTCTTACCTAACCTCAGATTCCCACACATTGCAGTTGATTCCACTTATTGAGAAGACCTCCTAATCCATGTTTTGCCTAGCCTTGAATATTGGTATCATAATATATTTATTTATTTATTTATTTTGTTTGTTTGTTTATATCACAAAAATAAATGCAGTAATCTGTCTTTTTTCTTCTGGCCAATTTGATTCAACATGATCCTCTCCATACTCATCCATTTATTGGAAAATTTCATAACTTTATTTTTCCTAACAGGTGCATAGTATTTCATTGTGTAGATGTACCAAGTTTCTTTATCCAGTCATCTGTTCTTGGGCACTTGGTTATTTCAAGATGCTGGCTATTGGGGATTGTGCTGCTATGAACATAAAAGTGCAGATGGTGTTTCTGCTGTGTGTTTTTGGCTTCCCGGGTTTATTCCCAGGAGTGGTATGACTGAGTTCAAATGGGAGATCAATTTCTAGTTTTTGGAGGAATGTCCATATTGTTACTGCGTCTCGAGGTGTAGGTGTAGCTGCAGTGCCCAGCCGCATTGGCAGGTGACAGACAGAAGGTAGGCCTGTCTACACCCAGGGCTCTGCCCCATGGGCCCTGAATGGTTGATGGTCTGACATAGAAAAGACTGGGCCACCTGGGTTGAACCCTGAGCCACGGCAAAGCCTGGCAAGCTACCCGTGGTGTCACTTTTTTTTTTTTTTTTGCTTTTTGGGTCACACCCAGCAATGTTCATGGGTTTCTCCTGGCTCTGCACTCAGGAATTACTTCTGGCAGTGCTCGGGGACCATATGAGATGCCAGGGAATCAAACCCAGGCTGGCATGGGCCAGCCGTGTGCAAGGCAAATGCCCTACCCGCTGGGCTATTGCCTCCGGCCCCAGTGGTGTCACATTTTATGGAGAGTTTTTACTCCTATACCATGTTGTTTTGATTACTATCGCTTGTAGTACATTTTGAAGTTGGGTGAGGTGATGCAGCCCATCTTCTTTTTTCCCAAGGATTCCTTTAGCTATTTGAGGGTGTTTATTATTCCACATGAATTTCAGGAGTGTTTGTCAATTTCTCCAAAAGATGTCATAGATATCCTTATAGGAACGTCATTGAATCTGTATATTGCTTTAGGGATTGGCTATTTTGGCAATGTTGATTCTCCCAATCCATGAGCAGGGAATGTGTTTCCATTTCCTTGTGTCCTCTCTTATTTTTGAAGCAGAGTTTTATAGTTTTCTTTTATATAGGTTCATTTCCTTCTTAATTAAGCCCTTTCCCAGGTACTTGATTTTCTGAGACATAATTGTGAATGGTATTTTTTCTTTTGATGTCTCTTCTCTTTCATTATTTGTTTATAGGAAAGCCACAGACTTTTGAGTATTAATTTTGTAACCTGACATTCTATTATACATATCTATTGTTTCTAGTAGCTTTTTGGTAGAGAGTTTAGGGTTCTCTAGGTATAGTATCATGTTATTCACAAATAGTGATAAATTGGCTTCTTCTTTTCCTATCTGGGTAATCTTTATGTACTTTTCATCCCTAATTGTTATGGTAAGCACGTCCAATGTTAAATAGAAGTGGTGATAGTGGGCAACCTTTTCTTTTCCCTGATCTTGGGGGTAAGTCTTAGTTTTTAGCCATTGACAATAATGCTTGTTGTGGGCTTGCAGTAGATTGCTCTGACTATATTGAAGAAAGTTCCTTCAATTCCTGTTTTGTGGAGAGTTATTATCATGAATAGGTGTTGGATCTTGTCAAATGCTTTCTCTGCATCTATAGATAAGATCATATGGTTTCTATTTTTTCTTTTATTGATATAATATATTATGTTGATTGACTTGTGAATGTTAAACCATCCTTGCATTCCTGGGATGAATCCTACTTGGTCATGATGTATCATCTTTTTGATCAGTCTTTGGATTCTGTTTGCCAGTATCTTGTTGAAGATCTTTTCCTCTATGTGCATCAGGGATATTGGTCTGTAATTTTCTTTTTTTTTTTTTTGTGATATCCTTGTCTGCTTTGGGTTGACATGGCTTCTTAAGGTAACAATGACAGTGCCAGTTTCCATCAGCTGTCCTAGTAAAGTTGTATTAATTGAAATGTTTTGTATAGAACCAGAAGAATTTTCGCTATATAGTATGCAGATAGTAATAATTAAAAAAAGAATAACAACTGGGGCTCGAGAGATAGTAAACCTGGTAGGGCACTTGCCTTGCATGGTTA
Source organism: Cryptotis parvus (assembly GCA_021461705.1). NCBI lineage: Eukaryota > Metazoa > Chordata > Mammalia > Eulipotyphla > Soricidae > Cryptotis > Cryptotis parvus. Next base: position 80,830 of record JAJIBD010005491.1, on the reverse strand, counting down.
ACTCATGTGCAATCCCCTCTACCCAAGATACTCCTCTCCCCTAAGTAATGCCAGAAGTGATGCCTGAGTTCAGAGACAGCAATATCCCCTTACTAGATGTGGCCCAAAAGCAAAAAATATTACAGCCACATTTGTGATAGGATTTCATTATAAAGTTACTACATGCAGTTAAAATTTCCTATAATAAAATCATCCAGAGTACAGAATATATAAGGATTACTTCTTAACCCAAAATTAGTCAACATTTCCATTTTCACCAGCAGCACAACAGGAAATTGTATCCTGAGCATCCAATTAAGTAATTCACTTGCTTTAATAACTGATGTTGTATCAAGAACTGTACTTTAAAATATTTAATTACCTAGGGTGGGTAGATAAGTCCCACAATTAGAGGTTTCAGGTAACTGACATAAGTTGTAGAAATGATAGATTAACAATTCCAGTTCATACTTGATTTAGAGAACTAGATTCATACTTCTTTTCTTCCTTTTCTACTTCATTTCATTTTCTTCCCTCTTTACCATCTTTCTTTGCTTCCTCAACCTTGATTAGTTAAATTACAATGAGATAATGACATTACATTACATAATTAAACTAAATGAACTATTTCCACAAGTACAAGTATCCTCATTGTAAACGTCTCTATAGATCCTGGAAAATATGGTGTGAAATGGGGAGGAATTAGATTGATAGAGATTTGGAATGAAATCAGGGAGTGAAATAAAACTTTCAAAAGAAAACTAAGTGGAGAGTAGAGACCCAGAGCTCAAAGAGGAAAATATCTATCCTTTTAGAAGGAAGAAGCACTAGTCAGCTGTGGAAGCAATAATGTAAGGTGAAACAAGTGAACAATTAGCACAATTGAAGCAAAAGATGTAATTTCAGATGGATCTCTGTATTTATATATATGCCAAACCTATATGTACATAATCAAAGGTATTTATTTAAATTTAGCTATCTCAGTGGAATGCATAGAGCAGTTTTCTTCTGGCTTCTGTACAGATTTCTTGAGCTGGCGAACATGTTATATTTAAATATAAAATATCAAATCAGTAAATTGATGATAAAGATATGGTGGTATCACTGTATCACTGTCTTTCTGTCCATCATCAATTTGCTCTAGTGGGCACCAGTAATATCTCCATATGACCTGTCTCATGCAAGTAGAACCCAAGGGCACCTGCTTGCTCCAGGAACATAAACAGCCTCAAACCATTCCATCTGGTCATGGGAATGAGGTCTATAACTGTTACTGGTATTTGGCATATCAAATACAACACGGGTAGCTTGCCAGGCTCTGCCGTGCAGGTAGCATACTCTTGTAGTCATCTAAAAATCCAGCATTTATTGATGAACCGCGGCCGCAAGCAGCCGTGCAAGCCAGGCTGTGATAGGCTGGTCTGCTGGGTGGAGTTCTGAAGAGGGGGAAGTCCAGATGTGGAAAATGGAGGCCCCTCATGGAGTGGGGAGGGGGAGTCGTCTGGCTTGTTGTGAGGCTCTGCTGTGGTGACGGGCCAGGGCTAGGACCCACCATCCCTCCTGGGCACCTCGTGAGCGGCTGGGCACAGGAAGAGCCAGTAGCAGCTCTGCCCCATGTCTGTGGTGATATATTAGGAAAATATAATGGGGCACGAAATTAAGAAAATGAGTTAATAAGATATAGATGTATCGCTATAGATAAATTATAAATAAAATTATAGATAAATTATAGTACCAAATAACATATTAAAATATAACATTCATCATATTATAGGTATATTATGGTACTGAATAAATATAAATATGTATTATTATATGTAGGGAAATTTTTATAATTTGAAAATTACAAATGCTATATATTATACTGCGTGCAGTAAAAATTTTAAAATACTGACTTATTCACACTCTTGTAACCATTATTTGCAGTGAGTAGAAGAAAAGAAATTGGATTCATATGTGCAATTTTATATATTTAAATATTTCTATAGGAACTACATATAAAATTAAGTGAACTATGATTTTATGGTATCTGTGTTTGCTATAGAAATCCTGGTATTTATTTTTCCATTAATAAATAATGGTGCCTTGCATGCAGCTGACCTGGGTTCAATCTCCGGCATCCCATATGGACCCCAAGCACCACCAGGAATAATTCCTAAATGCATAGCCAGGAATAATCCCTGAGCATCTCCGGAGTGACCCAAACAGGAGCAAAAAAAAAGACAAATAAATAACATTCAGGGCAATAAAAATCACAGAGAAAAAGACAACTTCTGAATAATGAAAGATCTTTCTGTTCATGAAAAATTATACCCTGTGAACAACATTTTTGCTTCTCTCTTACAGGATTTTAGCTCAGAAGATGTTTGGATTGAGGAAAGATTGAAAACTCATGTTACCAGGGTTCGTGATGTGGAACTTCTTACTGGACTTAACTTTTATCAAGAAAAGAACCAGCCTGTCTCTGAAATTTTGCAACTAAAGACCTATTTACCCACATTTGAAACTGTTATTTAACTTAATATAGAAAACAATATTGGCAAAATATAAATGATTTTTGTTGAAAAAATCATAAAATAAAGTTTTTTATTTTTCCTTAATGTCTCTAAAAGCTATATTGCCTAATATTCATTATTTTCTTCTTTCTTTTTAATTTCAATGAGCATGTGTTATTTTAAAACTATTTTTATTTTTAAAAGAGATTGCATTGCCTTATAATTTTTTATATTTAAGTGCCTATGATTTTTGGCAATATTTTTCTGCATCACATTAAATAAACAGAAGAAAAAACAGCTGCTTTTATACTTTTCTGCTTTTATAAATTTTCAGCCCAGAAAGCAGTTAGGCTCAATCCAGCCTCAGGTAACTTCTCCCAGGACCTCACCTAGTTCCATTGAAATGTTAAGGTTGCCCCAGCCAAGATCTGCATTGGAAATGTTCCCTCAGGGCCTATGGTGATCTATATAAAATAGACCTCATTCCCATGACCTGAAGGAAGGTTTGAGGCTCTTCATGTTTCTGGAGCGAGCAGAGGCCTTGGGCTAGAGGCCCTTGGGCTATACTAGCACAGAACAGGGACAATGGAGATGTTACTGGCATCCACTCGAGCAAATCAATAAACAACGGGAAGACAAGTGATACAAGTGATATATGTATATGTAAGTACATATATATATATGTATGCATATACATACACAGACTGCCTATGTCCCTGATTCATCTCTGAGATAAAGACCAGATCAGCCAAGGAGAGGAAACTGCCAGTGATGAAAAATCTTGTGATTGAAGCTTCCATTTGTTTTTTCAAAAGGACTTCAATGAAATCATCATAGTTAATTATTAATGAAAATATTAGCTTGATACCTCTGCTATTATATCTTAAACATTTCTCTGCTTGCAGAATTTAGTTTTAAAATTTATGCAGTGAATTACATACAATGCATAAAGACTGGAAGATCACATACAAATAAATATTCAGGTCTAGCTCTATGACAATGATGTTAATTGCTTGTATATAGAGTGTTTCTCCGATATTCCCTTGGTCCACCAGGGCTCACTGGGAGCTTAGACCTCTTTATGGGAGACACGGACAATGGTTACAACCAAGACCTGTAGAGCTGTGCACCTTTTTTTTTTTTTTTTTTTTTTTTTGCTTTTTGGGTCACACCTAGCGATGCTCAGGGGTTACTCCTGGCTCTTTGCTCAGGGGTTACTCCTGGTGGTGCTTGGGAGACCATATGGGATGGCGCATCCAAGGCAAACGCTGTGCTATTGCTCTGGCCCCAAACTGTGCACATTTAATTCTGGATATCTTCATTGCTTCTAGGTTTCTCTGAGTCCAGTAAATTGTTTTTAAAGGGAACATATTGTGCTTTGATTGCCTTCACAGTAGCATTTCATGTTTTAGCAATTTGGCTCTTGTAGCAACCCTGTGTCAAACAAGTATGTTGGCACTGTTTTGCTGCTTGCAAGCATATTTCAAGCATGCTGAGTGTTTCATATTTCTATGCAACAATTTATTATCATGGTACTTCAATTTTTTCCCTACTATTAGTATAAGTGTTATGGCGATTTGTGGCTTGTGATCCTTGATGTTAGGAGTATGACTGCTGTAGGTGTGAGCCATTCCCATAAGAGAAAGTTAACTCAATGAACAAATGTGTGTTTGACAACTGTATGGGTCAACTGTCATCCCCTATTACTCGCACTTTCCTTGGGACTAATTTATTAGACAAACTTGTCCATTTTTTCGGCGGCGCCGTCATTCCATTGACCTATCCGCCATGTGCCCATGGCTCTGTGGTTCGGAATGAAGAGCCTCAAACCGTTCCTTCAGGGTCTTACAAGGAAGTTGCATCTTGGTGGGCGGCCACGTGATCTTTGAATCCCGGGGATCCAGTCGTAACAGCTCTAGTCCAGCGGTTGTCCAACGATTACATGTCCGCCCATCTGATTTCGTCCTGGCAAACGAGACAGCGTCCCTGATTCTGAATAGGACGAGGTCAGAACTCGTTCTTCATCTGAGTGAGCGTGTCATAAAAAGCAATGTCAAAATTAAGACAATTAGTAACCTGTGATTATTTTAATTGATCAAGTGAAAGGAGATGTTACACAATTTTCACTTTAAATCAAAAGCTAGATATATCTAAACTTTGTGAGGAAAGCATATTGAGAAAGGCCAATGAAATGACTTAGTAACACTAATTACTAGCAAAACCAGATAAGAGGCAGACCAGACACACAGCTGTACCACTTCGATCCATGTGGGGCGGCCCATAGAGCCACCGGGGGAGGGGGGTAAACAGCCGACCCCTGGGTGGCCCAACATAACTTCTAGGGTCAACAGATGCATGGGGGAGGAGACTACACCAGCTGGACTTGGAGGCGGAGATTGGGGCCCCTCTCCCCACCCCTTCCATCTCCATGTCCCAGCAGGCATGGTAATGAGCATGCAGGCCCAACCAGCAAAACCAGATAAGAGGCAGGCCAGGCACACAGTTGCGCTGGTGCACGACTGACTTAGATAATAAGCTTAGGACCAGGTCCTTGCCGGGCTCTTGCAATATATACACTATAATGATCACTGGGGGCTGATGGGGAATGGTAATGTCAGACTAGAACTCACCATTGAATGTACACATAGAGACATACATTGTTGGAGGACAGGTTTAGCTAACCTGGGAGTTTTGTTGCTTTGCCCACTCCCAGCTTAATCTATTTAAGTCAAGGTTCATTCTAATGAGACCTCTCTTCTATGTAAACACTGCTAGAGGGTGTGGCAGTTACAGAAGTCACCTTGATTGAATAACTTCTGACTTATACATTTACTAAGACGTCTATGTTTTCTAGATTGGGCACAGCTCCTCTTTATACCTACTGCACCCAGCGTGGGACAGTTAGAGTTTACCAGGAGACTACCACCCTGGCTATGCTGAGACTATAGGAAGACTATAGGAAGGATCATACTAGTTTGCTCTAAGCAGGCGAGTGTGACCCTTTCAGTACACGAGAACAAGATACTCAGAATCACCCTGGTGCAGATAATAATAAGAAGGACCTTGTGGGTACCATCTAGATTACATGAAGCTCATGAAGTTAAGATGTATTACTTTATACCAGCCCCTCTCTCCAGTGTTTTACATAAGAGATAATCTTGGTAGAAAAGGATTAGACCTTGGCATAACCTTTGTTTATACCTGCAATAGGGTGTGGCATTACACTCTGTTTAGAGTTCTTTGTTGACATGACCCTCCCGATTGGATTACTTTGGTGTATATAAGGGGCTGACTTGAGGCCCCTTCACTTTTTACCTTTTGGGCCTTTTAGCTTTCGGCTTTTGGCTCCTGTGGCTTTTGGCTCCTCAGCTTTGCGGCTTTGGCTTTTGGCTTTTGGCTTTTTGCTCTTTGGCCTTTTGCTCCTTCTTCTGGGTAGGACTCAGCTCGGGTGAGATCCTCTCTTTGGTGGGAGACTTAGGCTCTTTTGTATGGTCTAAGTTCGGACCAGAGCTAAAGTTTCTTCATTATATTGGAGTGCTGTGGAAGAGCTTTTGTACTATTAAAAGCCTTTTTGGAACTGCACCTACTCGTGAGTTTTCTGTTCTCCCGGCGTCCTCGGAGGTAGAAGAGAACCTCTGTCCTGATACTGTTGGGGACCCCTGTGGTGTTCCCAGACAATACATGATAAACCGTAAGTATCTAGAAGGCAAGCCACAATGTGTAAGAGAAGGGAGAGAGAAATACAAAGACAGAGACAGAGAAAGAAAGAAAAGGTGTCTGCTATAGAGGCAGACCGAGGGAGTGTGGGGACATTGATTATGGGAATGGGGCACTGGTGGAGGGATGGGTGCTGGAGCACTGTATAACAGAGACACAATTATGAACATCTTTATAATTGTATATCTCACGTGGTATAATAAAAATTAGAACCAAATCAAAAAAATTAAAATTTTTAGTTATAGTCTAACATAAAAATAAACACCAATTACTGTGTTTTACTGCATTATCATTATAGATTTTATGCATTTTTTTTTTGCAAAGAATGGTATGTGCCCATTACGTGCAACTTTATCATTGCAATTATTTATTTATTGGGGGTTGGACACACCCAACTGTGCTCAGGATTTGGAGACCACAATGTGCTGCAAAGTCCTGGTAGTACCTAGGATCAAACCAGATCTATACTGGAAGACAGGTGCTTTTAATTCTTTCTTAACTTTCTAGTCTCTGAAGTTTTGTTTGTTTGTTTCTCTTCTGTTGCCTGAATTTGACCTCTGGAGTTCCCTTAAATGAGTCTTGGGTGATCTTTTGTAATATTCTTACCATTTAGAAGGATGTTTTATACTGACACAAACTTTAGACTTCATGTACTCTCCCTGTGCTAATTGGTATCAGCCATTTGTTTTTCCATTTAGTGGATATTATTGCATTAGGCTTACTTAGTAAAATATAAAAACTAATTAAAATTTTAAAACTAATGAAAACAATCTACATAGACATCTTTTTTTTTTTTAGGTCACACCCGCAATGCTCAGGGGTTTCTGGCTTGCACTCAGGATTCCTGGGGTGCTCGGGACCTATGGGTGCGGGTCGACCGGCAAGGCCGGCCCGCGGCACGCCTCCCGCGGGCTTGCCCGCCTAACATTTTTGTCTAGATATTTACCTCTGTTTATAACTACATACATAAAATGTCATGAATTTTAATAGCATCAAATGCCTTCCTATTTACCATTATATGTCTTCTCTAATAGTTAAAAGTTTAATTCCCAATATTAGCATATTGATTTTTTTGCATAATCCTACAATATAGAAAGGCTTAATCCTACACTATGGAATATAGAAAGGCTAGTAGAAATTACTAATCAACACCACTGAAAGAAATAAATCCCCTAAATATTATTTAAGAAATGTTTATACTTCTTTGTGTATCTAAGCTTAGAATTAATAGTCAGAATCGTCTATTCCAAAATTACTTGAATTTACTTCCATTTTCCAGTGTAATCATATTAGTCTTTGAAATAAAGAAGTGGTATTTTTTTTCTGTTTATTCTAATTTAGGAAAATAAATGGAACAAACAACTCTGAATCCAGCAGTTATATGTACCAAGGTCGAGAAGTCAACATGATGAATGACCTCAAACTTGAGCTGTGCAGGAGGAAGAGAGCGGCATGGAATGCCTTCAAAGGCATCGGAGAAATAGCTAAAAGGACAAAAAAACTCCGGCCCGGGCACATCTCTTTGACTCCACCATTCTCCCTGCATTAACATATGCCTCAGAGACCTGAGCCCTACGAAAGCAGGATGAGAATGCTATTCGGGTCTCCCAGAGAGGAATCGAAAGAGCTATGCTTGGAATATCACGCCTCACTCAAGTGAGAGAAGGAATCCGGAGTTCTGACCTCTGTCGCTATTCCAGAATCAGGGATGCTGTCTCGCTTTGCCAAGGCATCGAAAATAAGATGGGCTGGACATGTAATGCGATTTGGAGACAACCGCTGGACTAGAGTCGTTACCGACTGGATCCCACGGGATATCAAAAGATCACGTGGCCGCCCACCTACAAGATGGTCAAACTTCCTTGTTAAGATCCTGAAGGAACGGTTTGAGGCTCTTCATATTCCTAAATCAACCAGATGCCATTGGGCTACATTGGCACGTGATAGGGTCCAATGGAAATGTTACTGGCGCCCGCTCGAGCAAATCGATGAATAACGGGATTCAAGTGATCAAGTGATTTTAATTTAGAGGGCTCCATTTGTGCTAAGTCAGTTTTATTTATTTTTGAACATGTTTCCAAAAATTAAAATTAAATAGAAAGACATCCAGAAATCCAGAAGAATTACCACCCCTTTCTCTTTCCAGTTCTTTTTTTTTTAATCTACTCTGTGTAGAGAGTTAATGTCCACAGTTTCTGGCTTATCACTCCTCTATTCATTTTTAAAAACAGGTCTTAGCATGGCTTGTTACTTCATTTATCTTTTTTTTTTTTGCTTTTTGGGTCATACCCAGCGATGCTCAGGGGTTACTCCTGGCTGTTTGCTCAGGAATTACTCCTGGCGGTGCTCAGGGATCATATGCAATTCTGGGGATTGAACCCAGGTCAACCGCCCACAAGGCAAATGCCCTACTCACTGTGCTATCGCTCCAGCCCTCTTTTTTTTTGAATGGGATATTTACAATTCTTTTGGGAAAATATCAAGAAGTGTATTTCTTTTGAGAAAATGCCAAGAAGCGTGGTACTTTATCATATCGTAAGCACGGTTAACTTTTAAAGAAACTGTGTGTATAAACACACAGGAGCATGTATTATATCATTATAATCTTTACTTGATGTGTATTGATCATAATGATCAAATTCTATTAACTCTTAACTCCTGGGCATATTAATCCTCTGAAATATAGTGTTTAAATATGCAATTTGCAACATAGCAATTCATATTAGTTTTGTTCAGATTAAAATGGTATTATTTTCCGAATTTCAAATTATTCCCCAAAAATGCTTGTGTTGGGGCTGAAGCAATAGCACAGCAAGTAGTGTTTGCCTTGCACGCTGCCGACCTGGGTTCGATCCCCTGCATCCCATATAATCCCCCAAGCACTGCCAGGAGGAATTCCTGAGTGCACAGGCAGGAGTAACCCCAGATGGATGTGACCCAAAAAGCAAACAACAACAACAACAACAACAACAACAAGAACAACAACAACAATAACAATGCTTGCGTTTGGAAAATCTGGAAACACCTTGTATTAGAAAATAACTGAATGAAAAAATGCAGCTTAATTTTTTATAAAAGCTTATTTTTTTTAACAAATTAGTGTTCAAGACATGTATTGTTGAGAGTTAATAAAGATTCGTGAATGTGTAATAAGAATCCATATTAGAACTATAATCATCACTCTAGTCTTCTTGAATTTTTTTTTTTTTTTTTTTTTGCCTTTTGAGTCACACCTGGCGATATTTAGGGATTTCTCCTAGCTCTACATTCAGGAATTACTCCTGGCAGTGCTTGGGGGATTATATGGTATGCCAGAGAGCAAACCAGGTTGGCCGTGGGCAAGGCAAACACCCTACCCACTGTGCTATCATTCCAGCCCCTCATCTTGAATTTTTTGCTCTTTGATATTTGTATTTTATTTCTGGACAATAGAACTAAATCACCTCAGGTGACGAAATGATCTTTCCTTTCATTCTGTTGTCAGAAAATTTAAATATGTGAGAAACTAAAATTTTGACAAGTACTTTTGATATAATGAATTTAATCAATATGATAGCTTTCAAATAGAGAGGTCCCATGTACTACTACTTTTAGAAGCTGAATGTAGTTTGATAGGCAGGCATATATTTTTTATGACTTTTAGTGTTACTGAGTTAACGATTGTAATTCATTCTCATTTGTATAAAGCGAGCATTCTAATCCATGTAAGGTCAGCTAAGGTCTTAGAAGTAGACTTGGAAAGAAGAGAAATTCCCAATGCTGATCTATTTTCCAGATTTAGTTAAAATTCTAGAAATTAATTTTCTCAGTGCATTTGTTTCATTTTTCTTTCCTCTTTTTTTTTTTAAACTTTCAGAATTTTTAGTACCCTTGTTGCAATTAAGGGAAGTCAGGGTCTGCTCACAAATGAGTTTTGAGTAAACAAAAGTAGATGGGTGAGGATGAGTAGGATAAAGCTAAACACTTTGGCATGCCAAGGATTCGCCTAGTCCTTAATCTAGTTGAAATTTATTGCAAAAATGCATGCCAATGTTTGATCAATTTAGAATAAATTAAAAGCCTGTATATAAAGCCTGTGTTTAAAGCTTGGACTGTTCTTGATACTAAAATCCCATATGGTTCTGACACGAGTTTATTTCCAAAATACATTTGGTTTCTTTGAAAATCCTCTTGCCCTAGGGAAATCTCTTTCCTTCCTCCACTCCACCCCGGCATCACCACTACCCCACCACCACTCCTTGTCATCTGTTTACTTTGGGAGGGTTGGGCCTGGGAATGGAAACAGGACATAAACTGAAACCGTTTTCAAAAACACAAACAAGGCTGTTGGAAGAAACAACTTCCTTTTCACACAGCTCCTTGGGCAGACCACAATCACTCCCTCAATCAGTGGACTCACACTTGAGCAAACTTTTAGACAGGAACAAACCTCAGTCTTCCAGTGACAGAATTTGTGCAATTCTGACTTGTCCAAAATTCACCACACAAACACAGTCATATTACAGCATAAAAAGTATATCACTGGACTCAGCACTAGGCTGGGTGTGCTATTTTGGATGGTATATTCCTCTATATGTAAATAGAAGATTCATAGATCTGAGAAGGAATCTGGAGAGACCATCCACTTCCTGTCTACACTCTCCTTTTGTTACTGTTGTGATAGCCAGGTTCACACATTCGGTGGCAGTGCATCAGAAACCACACACTTTCTTTGCTGTTGTTTTGTAACTGCCTTCTTTCTTTCAGTAGATTATGGCTATATATAGCAGATTCTCAAGTCTCAAAATAAGTTAAAAAGGTGTGAAATATTAAAGGTGAAAAGAATTTATCTAGATATATTTCTAAAAACAATTAGCCTATTTTTTTTTGAAGTTTTACAGACTTTATTAAGGAGGTTTTAGGAGAGGGGAGGGGAGAGAAAGTAAGAGAGAGTAGCGCTCTAGGGAGAACGCGGGCTACTGCAAAGACGGAGAGTGAGTAAAAGAGAGAGTACACATCTCAAGAGGGGAGATGCGGGCAACACACGTGCTCAGGCACCACATGTGCTCGGCCACATGGGCTCAGGCAGCATGTGTGTCGATGCAGCATGTGCTCCAACAATTAGCCTATTTATAAGGAAAATAATTGATAAGCTAATACATTTTAGAATCAATATTTTAAATTATTTTACAATTTGGATGTAAGATTTGCTCTTTTAATTGTCATAGTTTAATATGACAAAACAAAATGGTTTATCCCGAGTAGTACTTCAAGTAGGTTATCTCTCAGTTTTGTACTAAGTAGAAGTTTTAAATGTACCTTTAAAACTGCCACACACTTTTGTTGCATTGTCAAGGATCCAACAGTGTGAACTGAATCAGAATTTGATCACACCTAGTATGTTCATGAGCTATATCATAACACCATTGACCCCACCAAGCCTATCTCTTTAGACACAACTGTAGTATTGTGTTTATCTTTAAAAATTGAGTAAAGATTTTTTGGTTTTTGTTTAAGTTGGGGGCTGCACCCGGAAGTACTCAGGGCTTACTCCTGTCTCTGAGTTCAGGGATTACTACTGGTGGTGTGCAAAGGATCATATGGAGTTCTGGCGATTGAACCCAGATTGACCATGTGCAAGGCAAGCGGTGTATCTCCTATACTGGTGCTGGCCCCAGAATGAGTAAAGATTATAAACTATTTTCAGGGGTATAAAACAAAACAACCCCCCTATTTTCATGCTCCTAGAAATTAAGAAATTTTGCTAAAAAACAAAGGAATCATCTATTTGTGTATTATGAAGTGGTAGTGAATTGCTACTGCCCCTTGAAGTGTTGCAGGTGTGGCTGCAGTGCCCTGCTGCATTGGCAAGTGGCAGAGAGGTGATAGGCTTGTCTACACCCAGGGCGCTGTCCCGTGGACCCTGGATGGTTGATGGTCTGACATAGAAAAAAAATGGGCCCCGGGATGAACCCAGAGCCACGGCAGAGCCTGGCAAGCCACCCATGGTGTATTCGATATGCCAAAAACAGTAACAATAATGGACCTCATTCCCAACGAATGGAGATGTTACTGGTGCCCGCTTGAGCAAATTGATGAACAATGGGAAGACAAGTGATACAAGTGAGTGAATTGCTAAGAGCACGAATTCTCAAGTTACACACAAGAGTTTAAATCCTGGTTTTCTAGCAATAACCTGGGACAGGGTATTTTAGGACTAAGACTTCACATCAGCAAAATGGGGATCATTTAATACCTGTCTCTTAGAGTTACAGAAATTTATGACTGTACAAGATATGACTGTTCGAAGCAACCATTCTAGCTTAGTAACATCATCCTTTCCCGTCATATAGAAATAAACCCTTTTCAAACTTACCAAGCAATTGATTCTGTTTAACTTTGGTTTAGGCATAGTCTTGGTGACTCAAATTTGTGGATTGTCAAACTGGTTTTTGCCCTGTGATTTGGGGGGTTTTAATTCTATATTTCCTGCCAGGATGAGTAATCACATTAATAGCATGGTCCATCATGATTTGTGGTAAACCTGATCTTTAAATTTTGTCTGCCCTTATTACAATCCCTATTCACTGGTTAGGTCTGAGAATACTTTTTTTAAAGTCGTGGCCACATTAGCAATTTAAGGGGGAGGTCAGGAAGAGGAATCATGGCATGATTATCTTTGTTACCCAAAGATATTGAAAAAACCGGAAATGAGTTGTTTACAGTGGCTAAGACTGGCTATAGATTAACATATATCCTCCAGATATGTTGTGATCTCATCTCAGAAAAATACCTACTTTGTGCAATGATTTCATCATTTTTGGTGAAGGAGAGCTCACTCAGCTGTGCTTAGGGTTTGCTTCTGGTTCTGTGCTCAGGACCCCTGTTGAAGCTCACGGGACCATATGGGGTGCTGTGCAGAGAAGGTGGGCCAGCAGTATTGCAAAGCAAATACCATACCTGCTGGACTACCTCTCCAGCCCCAAGAGATTTCATCATTATCATTTCAGAATCATACTTAAGATTCGCACATTAAATTCATATATAACAGTTAAGAAGCTTCCACAACTAAAAAACAAACATTTATAATCAAATATTTGATACTTTATACTCACACTTAATTTTTTTCTCTCTAACTCTCCCTTTGACTCTGGAAGCAGCTACTTTTCCTCATCAGCACGTCTTGATTTTCTCATCCTTTATTCAGGTATTATTTATTGAGCTCCTACCATGTTCTAGGCTTAGGATAATCAGTGTGAGTGAGCAAGCTAAGAAAGATGCCTACTTGAGAAGTTTATATCTAACAGGGAAAAATACAAGAAAAGATATCATATAAGATCTATGAATATTCAATTATGTATATATTTAAAAGAGGGCTAGAGAAATAATAGAATGGGCAGAACAAGTGTCTTGATGTTTAATCCCTGGCGTTCTACATGGTCCCCCAAGCCCCACCATAGGTAATTTCTGAGTGCATAACCAGGAGTAACTACTGAGCATCATCAGGTATGATTCAAAAACTAAAATAGATCAATAAATTAAAAGAGATAAATGCGGTAAAAATAAAAAGAAATTAGTGTAAAAAGAACCAAAAAAAAGGGCATTGGACAATATGCGCAGGTTCTTAAAGTACATGATATTTTTACCAATAAAGATGTTATATTTAAATAATGTTAACATTCAATTAGAAGCTTTTAAATTTAATGTATTATTTAACAATAATTATGGTCAAGGTAGGCCTCCGTGAAAAGAAGCAATCTGAGCAAAGACTTGAAGAAGTTAAATTGTTAGATGGGAGAAGCTATCAATTGACCCAAGAACAGGAAATGTAGCATTTGGGAGCCAGCAAGGCTGTTAGGAAAATGTTCTTCTCCATAAAGAACTCTCATAACTATATCCTGGGGTCCATCTAAATAGAATAAATACAAATATTGACATTGTTTTAAAGTTAAAGGCAACTGAAAAGTGATCATTTAAAAATCTTTTCCCCTATTTGCTATCTTGGGCCAGACAATAGTGCAACTGGTGCCTTGCATGTGGCCAACTGGGCTTTATCCTCAACCACCTATGGTCCCCCAAACAGTGATCACTAAGTGCAGAGCTAGGAGTAAGCTCTGAGTACCACTGAGAGAGACCCAAAACCCAAAATCCAAATAAATGAATCAGTGTTGAATTGGTATACTTAGTCACACTGAGCTAGAATAATATCTTGTAGACTATAATGAGTGAGTGAAGTATGACAAATACTAGGCAGCAATAATAAGTTTGTTAGCAATAACCCCAGATATATTTTATAGCAAGTCATATTAATTCATTATTAGGTCATATTTATTTATTAGATTAAGCCATCTTGCTATACCTCACTGTTAAATATTATAAATTTTGCACTTGATCTTAGACAAAAAGCCGAGAAGCGATAAATATTGTAAATTTTGTATGGCTTAATTTATGCTACATTTGAGTAACATTAAAATAGCAGCAAATGGGGCGGTTGTCACAGACATACTTTGACAATCTTTTGTAATGAAGTAATAATTGAATTATTTATGAAATATTTGCCAATTAATACTGAGTTAAATACTACTTATAACTAATTTAAGTTTATGATCTTTTGGTACAGCTACAATTACTCCTAGCACATACGTAGAAGATGTAAAAACAACAACGGCAGCTTTGACTTATTTACTAGAGATCATGCAGTAGTAGAATTTTGAGCCAGAATTGAACTCCAATTTTTTGATTCCAAGTACATTTCTTATAGCATCTTACCAAAGTGATACTACACAGTAATACTATAATTAAGATATTTAGAGATGTAAGGTTTGTAAAACGCAGGTCTTGCCTTCAACAAATTTTTTAACTGGTATAAGTTAGCATTAGCTAATTATTTAGAAAATTAATGTAAAAGTTTTCAAAGATAGTACAGCAGGTAGGGCACTAGCCTTGAGTGTGGTCAGTCTAGATTTGATCCTGCACACCACAAATGGACTTTGAGACCCCTCCATGACGGATCCCTGAGTACCAAACCAGGTGGAAGCCTTGAGCTCTATTAGAGTGACCCCCAAAACTAAATAGATGACATATATAAAAATTTTGTTTGCTAGATTTTCAATATCTTTTTTTGTCTCTGAGTACAATATGCATTGTTTCTCAGTAACTGATAACTATTCTCACAATAAAATAGAAAGAATTTTCAATTGTTAAAAAAAATTTTTAATTGAAAAATCCGATATAGGCTCCTTTTTGTACTTGGAGGGTAAGTTATTCATCCTGATTTGCCTAAATGTGACTAAAGGTGAGTTGGACAAAGGTCAAACACTAAGTTCAGACCGCTATGCATATATTCAGAAATAGGACCTTGCACAGAGACAATATCCTTTTACTACAGGTGGTAACATAGGGAAATCATTGTTTAAATTCCTTGATTATCCCTCAACATATCTAGGACAGACTTGATGGCCAAAATAGAAAGTTTTAATTGGAAAGTCAAGAAAGAAAACAGCCTACTACTTTTCAAATGTATTGAACTATGGGTTAGAGAGAAAACCCTAGGAGTGAGTGCCTGGGTTCAATTCCTGACAACATGTTTTCCTGAGCACAACTAGGAGTGGCCCTTGAGCACACAGCCTGGAATAGTATTGCAGACACTTGCAGAAATGATTCCAGAAAGACAAATAATTTAAATAAATACATAAACACATAAAAATTTGTGATTTGTGCAAAGAGGATAAGAAAAGAAATAGAAACAATCATATATGTGTTTTCAGTAATCTCATATCTGGGTGAGAGAGCAGGTGTTAGATTTCTGAGAAAATAGCTGTGTGGGGATACAAGTCACGCATTTCAGATATGGGGTAAAATTGCCACAAGCCAAGAAACAGTGCAAGAGACATGAACGTATGGAAGGCAGGTAGCCTGGGAATTGATTCTTACTTATAGAAGCTCATAGAAAAACAAACTCACATATGTATCCTTATATGAAAAGAATCTAAGCACACTTTTGTATAGTCAATGTGGTTTGCTTTTCAAATCCATGTTAGAATGTTTACTTACTTGTCTTAGTGCCTTTCCAGTCAGGCATACTGCTAGTTAATGATGCAAGAATTAGTAAGACAGGGTTTCTACCCTCTCACATTGCTCACAAACATCTAAATAATGTGATGTGAAATTAAGATAAACATCAGAAGTATGCAAATCAGGAACTTACTAGTAAGCCTTTCATGAACATTTCAGCAATGCCATAATTGAATAGATATATCCAGGGTCTAATAGTATTATCATCCAGACTGGTTTAAAAACTGTATTTTAAAACTTTGGATAGTTTCCTATTTCTAAGGAAATGCATTTTAATTTAACTTCTTAATTAATACAATCTAATTTCAGTTAATTAATTTTATTATTCATTTAATTTATTAATTTTCCCTTTCCTCCCCCTTGCCATTGTTATTGCAGTAATCAGGGGTTGCACACACCTATGTTGCTCACACACTTGGTTGTGTTGTTCCCTGGTTGCAGTGTTCATACTTTCAGCGACAGTGCTCACTAGGGTCAGATACTTTAGTTGTGATAATTGTTAGTGTGTTCTCTGAAGGCCAGAATCACTGAGTTATGGGGATCACACACATACCGGTTGCAGTGCTCGTCAAAGCACACTCTTCCTACTAATATGCTTTGGAAGTTGGTTGGGGAGGAGCTGAACTCTTGGCTGCTGTGCTCACACAACTCTAGTTTGTGGTTGTTGCCTAGCTGGGCACTGGAGATTACACATTGTTGCAGCTGGAGTTCCAGACAGCAGAGCTGTTTATACCATGCTTAGCACTTGTAGACAGCACCCAAGATTGAACTCATGACCTGCAAGACAAGTGGCCTTTATTACTGAGCCATATTCCAGACATTGTGATCTAATTGCAGGGTGGGGAACACCTTGCGGTACTCAGGGATTACTCCTAGCTTTGTGCTAAAAAATAACTCTTGGTTATGTTCCGGGGATCATAAGCAGTGCCCATCAAATTGGGATTGTGCAAGGCAAGTGCGTTACACTCTGTGTTATCTCTTGGCTCATGCAATCTAATTTTTAAGACTAGGTTAAGATTTTTCACATTTGAATCTCTAGCAACTTATGTAGTATTTAGTTTTTGGTGATTTTTATTTGGTGGGGGGGTGGTTGAGCAACACCTGGCAGTGCCCAGTTTATTCTTGGCTCTGAGTACTAGGGCACTCCTGGAGGGATTCTGGGACCAGGAATTGAACCTAGGCCATCAGGGCTCTTTTATTTCTTTTAAACTTTATAGTATTTTTAGAAAAATTAGGAAATTATAGTAGCAACACTTTTTTGGGGGTCACACATGGCAATGCTCAGGGAATACTCCTGGCTCTTCACTGAGGAATTACTCTGGCCATGCTCAGGAGACTATATGGGATGCCAGGGATAGAACCTGTGTAGGCTGTGTGTAAGGCAAACACCTAAGCCACTGTGCTATCGCTCGGGCCCCAGTAACAACACTTTAAAATGTCATGTATTATTTTACTTATTTTTATGATGGGAATTAAATGGCATCATTTACCACTAAAAGTTAATCTTCATGGGGCCGGAGTGATAGTCCAGCGGGTAGGGCATTTGCCTTGCACGTGGCCGGCCCATGCGGGCCCAGGTTCAATCCCTGGCATCTCATATGGTCCCCCGAGCACCCGCCAGGAGTAATTCCTGAGTGCAGAGCAAGGAGAAACCCCAGAGCATTGCCGGGTGTGACCAAAAATAAATAAATAAATAAACAAACAAACAAAATAAATAGATAGATAGATAAACAAGCAAACAAACAAATAAATAAAGATTAACCTTCATGTAATGTGGCAGAAGAACTTGACCTTTAATCACATGCTATACTTCCTCTTACCTGAAATTTTCTCTAAAGCTCTGGAAGGTGGTTCTATTAATCTACTTTGTACTAATTACATATATTACTTTACAAGTATATTCTTAATAACACCCAGACCATATGCACAGGTCTCTGGTGTCTTTTCTTATTCATTAGACTCTAAATTTCTTTTTTGGGGAGGCCTAACTGTGTTGTATCCAGGGATTACACGTGGTGTGGCTGGGGACCATGTGATGCCTAAGATTAAACTGGAGTTGGCAGCATACAAGACAAGTGCCTTGAACTGCCTTTCCAGCCCTAAGACTTTTTGATAATTTTTTAAAAAGCTTATTTAGTTTATTTATTACTATTATTATTTTGTTTGGGACCATACCCAGAGGTGCTTAGGGCTTACTGCTGGTTTTGTACTAAGGGATCACTTGTAGATGACTCAGGGTCCATATGTAGAGGTGTTGGGGGATGCCCTGTAGGCCATATGCAAGGCAAAAGCCCTATACACTGTACTATCACTCAGGCTGGATAGTTTTATTTTTAAGTAAAGAACTAAATAGATCAATAGAGAAATACTTTTGTAATCACAGGTCTATCATTCATGGTATTTCAGAGAAAACAAATTATAAACATACTATACATGTAATATATATTATATGCATAAAAGCATTGGCTCATTATTTCATTTGACAGGAGTGTTTGTTCTCATCAGCTCTAAAGAAAATGACATGATTAGAGGTCTTAATAGGAATTAGGTTCAACTATTGATATCACTGTATCACTGTCTTCCCGTTCATCATCGATTTGCTCGAGCGGGCCCCAGTAACATCTCCATATGTCCTGTCTCATGCTAGTAGAGCCCAAGGCATCTGCTTGCTCCAGGAACATAAAGAGCCTCAATCCATTCCGGAAAGAGGTCTATAATTGTTTCTGGTATTTGGCATATCAAATACAACACAGGTAGCTTGCCAGGCTCTGCCGTGCAGGTAGCATACTCTTGTAGGCATCTCTAAGTCCAGCATTTATTGATGAACCGTAGCCGCTTGCGCGCGAGCCGGGTGCTGATAGGCTGGTCTGCTGGGTGGAGGTCTGACCAGAGAGAAGTCCGGATGTGGAAAATGGAGGCCCTCATGGAGTGGGGGGTCATCTGGCTTGTTGGGAGGCTCTGCTGGGATGGTGGGCCAGGGCTAGAACCCACCATCCCTCCTGGGCGCCTCGTGAGCGGCTGGTCACAGGGAGAGCCAGTAGCAGCTCTGCCCCATGTATATATATATATATATATACATATATATATATATGTTTTTTCAATCCGTCCCAGGTATGCTGAAACAGAGACTTACAGACATGGGGCAGAGCTGCTACTTGCTCTCCCTGTGCCCAGCCGCTCACGAGGCACCCAGGAGGGATGGCGGGTTCTAGCCCTGGCCCGCCATCCCAGCAGAGCTGCACAACAAGCCAGATGACCCCCCCACACTCCATCTGGCCGCCATTTTCCACATCTGGACTTCCCTCTCGTCAGAACTCCACCCAGCAACAACCTATCATAGCCCGTCTCGCGGTCGCCTGCTGCACGGTTCATCTATAAATGCTATATTTAGAGGTGACTACACGGGTATACCACCTGCATGGCAAGCCTGGCAAGCTGCTCTGTTTTATTTGATATGCCAAATACCAGTAACAATTATATTAGTTTATTCCCATGACCTAATATAATGGTTTGAGGCTCTTTATGTTCCTGGAGCGAATAGATGCCTTTGGGTTCTACTAGCATGAGACAGGACATATGGAGATACTACTGGTGCCCGCTCTAGCAAATAGATGATCAATGGGAGGATAGTGATAGTGATAGTGAATATCACTTGATCACTTGACTTCCTGTAGCTCATCGATTACTCGAGCGGGCACCAGTAACATCTCAATATGTCCTGGCACATGTGAAATAGCCCAAGGGCATCTGCCCGCTCCAGGAACATAAAGAGCCTCACACCATTCCATCAAGTCATGGTAATGAGGTCTATAATTGTTACTGGTATTTGGCATGTCAAATACGACACGGGTAGCTTGCCAGGCTCTGCCGTGCGGTGGAATAAGTTTTAAAGAGATATGGCATTTCCATACCAATCACTTAAATAGTCAGAACAAAGAATAATTTGTTCAGTTTTGTCTTCTTGTAATATTTATTTATTTATTTATTTATTAATTTATTTATTTTTATTTATTTTTTGCTTCCGGGGTTTCTCCTGGCTCTGCACTCAGGAATCACTCCTGGCGGTGCTGGGGGGACCATATGGGGATGCCAGGGGTCGAACCCAGGCTGGCTGGGCCAGCCGTCAAGGCAAATGCCCTACCCGCTGGGCTATCGCTCCGGCCCCTCTTCTTGTAATATTTATAATTAAAAGTGTTTCTCTAATTTCATTGTAAAACTTCCATATTAACTAACTATGCACAATAAAGTTAAAGAAACTGCAAATATATCAAAGAGTTTTCCTTGGTTCAACATTTTTACCATTGGGGCAGGAGAGAGGCCCAGCGGTAGGGCATTTGCCTTGCGCGGCTGGCCCGTGCTGGCCTGGGTTCGATACCCGGCATCCCATATGGTCCCCCGGCACCGCCAGGGTAATTCTGAGTGCAGAGCCAGGAGAAACCCCTGGCAGCCGGGTGACCAAAAAAAAAAAATTTTACCATTGATTTGCATAAATAACTTCTAGAAAGTATCTGTACGGAGAGAAATAATGGGTTCAAATTAACAAACAGGGGCCGGAGCCATAGCACAGCGGGTAGGGCATTTGCCCTGCATGCAGCCGACAGGGGTTCGATCCCCAGCATCTCATATGGCCCCCAGAGCACTGCCAGGAGTAATTCCTGAGAGAAGAGCTAGGAGTAACCCCTGAGAGCTGCTGGGTGTGACCCAAAAAAAGAAAAAAAAAACAAACAAACAAAATATACATAGATTCAAAGAAGTCAAGTGCAAATTATAAGGTGGGGCAAATACCTATGTGAAAAATAAGAGAGATAAATATAAGCCAGTGCCACTAAAAAAAAAAAAACTCAATTTACCAATCAATGCAATCTTTGGTCATGCAATTTTTTTTTTTTTTTGCTTTTGGGTCACACCCGGCAATGCTCAGGGGCTACTCCTGGTTCTGCACTCAGGAATTACTCCTGGCAGTGCTCGGGGGACCATATGGGATGCCGGGCGAAACCCGGGCCGGCAGAAGCCGGGCGGCGTGCAAGGCAAACGCCCTACCCGCTGGGCTATCGCTCCGGCCCCTGGTCATGCAATTTGTATCTGTCTTGATTTCATAAAACAAGTATTTAGTTTAAATAAAACTATTATCAGATGCTTACTAAATGCTTGGCACTGTACTAATTCATGGTTATTAAAATTAAGAAAAGATATTGCCTTACACAATATTCCACAAATGAGAGGCTGGAATAATAGTCCAGTGAGTAGGGCGTTTGCCTTGCTTGCAGCTCACCTAGGTTCGATCCCGGCATCCCATGACATTGATATATATATGACATTGATATAATCATGTCATATGTAAATTACACATATATAAATAGATACAATAGATTTATTTTATGGAATAAATTTTAGAATTGTTGAGTGTAAAATCTTGCAGAATGACATGCACATGGGCAATCTAGGGAGGAGTTAACACATGGATGAAGGGTTCAGAACAAGTATCTTTAAAATATGTTGCTTTGGTCTGTAACTAATGGGAAAAAAACATCCAGAAGATTGAAGGAAAACTTTTACTTTTTTTCCTTCTTAACTGCCTGAAACAGAATTTTGACAGCAGATCTATTATCAGGACAAGAGCTACCACAGAGATAGCAAAGGAGAATATAAACCATGTGGGATAGACCAAGGCAGATTTGGAGATCAGTACAAAGTTCTCTATGGGTCCCTTCGTCTTTTCCCTACACGACAAACATTTGTTCAATAAATATTTGTTCTTGGCATCATCCTGTGAATTGTCTTTTTCTCTTTTAAAATGCTAGATCTCTAATTCCGAGTGGTTTGTAAACCCACCTTTGTCCAAAGGTGGACAAAGGGACTGATTCCTCTGAGGTCCCTCAGAATGTAAGAAAGTACATTTTTATACCCACGTGTTATAAAGGGTTCTTACCCAAGAACCTAAAAAAAGTAGAGGAGCATTTACTTTTATCCCCTACATACTTGCAGTCAAAACAACTAAGTATTGAATGAAGTCAAAAAGCATTTTTCTGGAGAATTCCTTCTCGCCTAAGGAGGTCAGCCTTTTGTTCTATTCAGCCCTATCAACTTATTGGGGGAAGAAAGAGCTACATTATGGAGAGCAACTGCTGGTATCATAATTCACAGATATAAACTCAAATCTCACCCAAAACATTCACAGAAACGTGCAAGATTCAGTCAGTTTACTAAAAAATTAGCCATCATCTATCTCTGAAGATTAAGACACCACAAAAATCACTTTACAAAACTTTTCCTGTGAGTTTAAGAATAGTTTAAAAACAATGTGTTCAGCACACTTCATATAGCTTTGCCCATATGAAAAATGGTAATATTTCACTGGACTATATGGTAAGATATCAAAACCAGTAAATGAAATTGCATGGTATTATTAACTAGTTTTTTTTCTATTGACGAAATCAAAGCTTATATGTACTCATAGATATTATTGATTAGAAGGTATAGATGTGGTCAGCGAGCTTCAGTGAATTAGAAAACTATTTCTAATCCAGGGCAATGTTCCCCTACTCTGGACAGTTTGGATTAGGACATGATCTAAGTGGGTTAAGACTTGTCCTGTAAATTTTCCTTTAAGTTCTTTACTTCCATAAGACTGCTTAATTCACAATTTTGAATTTCTAAGAAATTAACTCACCTCATTATTAATTTTCCCCACCCCTGAGGTGTGAAATAATATAAATATAGACGTGATGGAGTTTTGAGAATAAGATGCTGAGACTCAACAGTGTCTTCTCAGACAGAGTAAGAGAAGCAGTAGTCAATGAAGAGGTCAACATTTCATTCTAAAACAGAGATTGTCTTTATTTTAAATTAAAAATATTCTTGGTAAAATTTGTAAGCATAAGTCTTGAAGCAGGGTCCCACAATGCAGATAAACTTGGAAGAATAAAATTCATTTTTCAAAATGTACAAACATCACACCTCCCCATAAGGCTGGAAACCAATTTTCTGGAGCAGGGCAATGAGCAAGGGCAATGAGCATAAAAAAGTTTCCATAAAACTTCAATAACCAAGTAGAGTCAGAGTGACTCAAGACATGTCTGAGTTCAGACTTATTTGATGGAAACTTTGTAGACTGCGTTTTCCTGTATTCCCCCATTCTGACTTTACAAGCCAGAGCCCACATACTTGGAAACAGTAACTGAGCAATTACTAAACGGTTGCTGAGTGATGGTGTAAATAGTTGGGAAAAAGGCTTGAATTTGGATTCATGATAGCTATCAAGGTAAGTCTTATTCTCATGTATAGACAATTTAATATTCTAATAAGACTCAAAACTGTTAAGTAGAAGCAAACTTTGCTATGTGTTTTCAATTAAAATTTATCTTTAGCCATCAAATGTGCTATACAAATATACAGAGGAAAAGCTGTAAGGTTTTAAAATTATTTTCCTTTAAAAAAGACTTACACATGAGATTCCACATGGGAGAAGGCTCCTATAAAGAGAGAACTTATATCAAAAATTCTTAGTCCCATTGTCAGGGCTCTAGGGATGTCCATTTCACTCTTATCAGAAAGCTAAGGGAAATCGTATACAGTGATCAGCGTGGAAAGAGTCCTGTCACTTTCATACTGCATATTTTTCAAATTGGATACATGACCGCTGTATTCCATTAGGTGAAAATAATATTCTCTTAGAATAAGCCCCTTTCCCCACAAACACACACTTGAGTTGGTGGAAGAAGAGTGCAGTAGCTGTTGGAATGGAAGCTAAAATATCCATAGACAAGATTTAAATAAATCGTTAGTGATCTACTTCTCTGTAGTGGTAGTGATGGGTTATGTTTGTAGAGCGCACAGCTGGAAACCAGTCTGAGTTTCTTTTAACCGAGCAATTTAAATCAAAAGCTGGAGTTTTGTATTCAGAGAAAAGAATTGATTCCTGAGGGGGAAATACTACTGTATTACTGGCAGAGGGGCAAAGAGTGTGGGTGTACCTATCAAAAGGAACTTTTATTGAGTTTATCTGGGTGATATGTAAGTGATTTACTTTGCTCATTTCTCCTGGATAACTTCATTATAATTGGCATTATTTACAGATATATTGCAGTGTTGGATATAAACACAGCTAAAAGCTGTGTTTAGCTCCAGAACAAGCACAGAAGGAGAGCAAGGGTCACCACAGAATTTTAGAGTACTCTAGGTTATCTTCACTTTCATGCAGTGAGCCCATCTCTTCTCATTGAAAAGCTGTTATGATTAACAGGTGTTTTGTTGCTAATTTTCCTACAAATGTAGCATGTTGAAGCAAAAGTATGACTAAGTGATAAAAGTCTTTCATATTCCCTTTATGATAATTGATCTGCATGTCAAGTCTAAACATTGAGACACATGTAAAGCTCCCAAAAGAGTTTGAAAAGGATCTGTTTTGCAGATGGGTTAATTGGATTATCCAATGACTAGAGAAATTTCAGATGTAAGGCTAAAAATACTTTCGAACACTTGAACTTTTAACTTAAAAACTAAAAATCGCCTACTAATTGTTTTATTTAAATGCTATAAATATTTACTGCAGAGAGTTTCAGATAGGTAAGAAAAATAACACTCATAAAACTATCAAAGAGATTATGTATTCTTGCACTATTTATGTTTATATAAGGTCTTATTCTATGCCATATACATTTATTGATAACTGTCTTCTGTATTCAAGAAATGTGCTAAGTGCTTCTATCTATAATTTTTAGTAAGCGTATCTTTATTTGTGAAGTAAATACTGCTTAAAAATGTGGAAACACTTTGCTGTCAAGGTCTAGAAATGAACCTTGGGCATTCTCCAAAGAGAAGCCTTATCTATCAACTGCACATGAATAAGTGCTGTTGTAGTTCTCACTCTATCATTAGCTGTTCAGACACTGACTTAGACTGAAGAATTCCATGAAGAAATTTCAGGAATACAAAATATCCAGACCAAAGTCAAATTTCTTAATCTACTAAGGAAATAATTTAGGAATATTGTATATTCTAGCACTTTTCTCTTTGTGGATTGGGATATAACAAAAAATGTACTTACACTTGACTCACCTCTGAATATGGAATATGAATATTCACCTATCAATATATAACATCACCAAAGATAGAGTTGAGCCATCTGAAATAAATACCCAAGGGACCTGTTTTTGAAAATTATATATTTTAGTGTTATGTTAAAACTAAAGTGCTATATGCTATATTTGTTTTGGTGGAACAAAATTTTACAACTTTCATGAGTTATGGTTAATAATTATAGAAGACAATATGTGAATTAAAATAGCTTATGCCACAGAAGTAAATAACATATATGCATATTTATAGACAATATTTAATATTTTCAACAATAAGCTGTGTGCTATTTCATCAAGCTAAATTTTTAATAGACATGCTGTATACTGGGAAAATGTGAAAATTATTTTCCAAAAAAATTGCTAAAATCAAAATCTATGAAATATGAGTCACCTGCCAAACTTCCAAGAAATCAGTGCTCTGGGTTTCCTTCCTCATGGTGACTCACTGTTCCAGGATGTTAAGTAGATGTACTAGAAGGTGGGTGGTAGAGAAAAAAAACTAAGAGCAAGAACAAGAATTAAAGAAAATAATTTGTCTTCTTAACACAGCTGTTACTCCCTTCAATGCATTTCCTTTATATATTCACCCATTTTTATTAGACAACTAGATGTTTTCTTTCTTTCATTTTTCTATTCTTTGTTCTGTGGAAGTTCACTTTGGGAATGAAAGTTATCAGGAGACATGAAGACCATTGCAGGGTTAAATCTTAGCTAAAATCTTCATGTGTACCATCAAAGCAATATTTAATCCCTTGTAATCATAAATGAAGGACTACTTTAAAAAATATTTAGTTTTTGCTTCACATTTAAATTGGCTCCTCAAACTTCTGTTCATTTCCATGAAGAGCAACTCTCTCTGCTTCTCACGTCCGTCTTGCTCTTTTGGTTCCAGCGGTTGTTTATTATATTTCTCATGGCTGTTGTGCTTAGACCAACCCTGTTTGTCACTTTTCTGAGACTGTGTTATAGATGAACTTTTCTCCAAAAAATGTTATGCTAAATTACTATTGTTCAATACTCGAGAAAATGACTCCATTTGAAAATAGTTTCTTTGTAGGAATAATTATTAGTATGGGCTACTCCAATAATGCTTATCTGTTTGCTTCTTATTTTATTTTTCTTTGTTTTTTATTTTTGGATCCTTCCAAAGAGTGACCAGGGTTTACTGGTGACTAGCTGGAGGTCATTTCTGGTTGTGTAGGGGACTGGGCAGTGCTAGTAACTGAACCAAGGCCTTTCACATGCAGAGCATACTCAGCCCTGTGAGCTGTTTCTCCTACTCAAGATTGTTGTTTTTATTTAAAGAGAAGAGTTGTACATTTTCACAGAGGACAGATTAAGTAAAGATACTGGAGTTGGCGGCCAGTTTCAGGTCAAAGAGAGAAGGCTAGCAGAGGTCTATCTCTCACAGACTTCAGAGCCCAATACTGACAACTTTATCTATGATTTCCAGTCTCCAAAGCAGTAAGAGAATAGACTTCTGTTGCCTGAGCTGTTTAGTCTTTAATACTATGATATAGTAGCTTTAGCAAATTAATAGCTGACTTGGAAATCATGTAGTAAAGTTAATACTATGAAAACTAATCATTTGATGAAAATGTTCAATAATGAGTTCCTTTGAGTAGTTCTTAAGGCCTTTATTATACGAACATTGGGTAGTCTGATTCCATATCATTTCATGCTACCTTTTTAATGTTAGTATTCAAATAGTCCACTAGAATATTAACAGTATTTATTCAATCTATGAACACTGAGCCCTTACTATAAAGTACACATTGTGATAAACATGAAACAGTGATGGTTTACTAAAGTTCCCTGACCCTTAGGACATATAGAATATGTATATAAGTTGATATTCATTTATATAGTTATATAATATATTCATACAATTATTATATTTATTGCATTTAATATTTAAACATCTATTATATTTCTATATAACATAATATATTACATTATGTATTATTATATATTATGAATAAATAATACATAATGAATATAAATTAATGCATATTTTACAATATTGAATACTATATAACTATTATATGAAATTATTTATAATATATAAATCATATAATGGTTTCTAGAATGTATCTTATTAAATATATAGTTGTTAAATATGTAATATAAATAATTATAATATATAAATGCATGCCTCAAAGGAGATAACCATGTAAAATAGTTACTTACAGTGAAGTACTATAGGTAATTTTTCAAGGAAGTATTGTTTTATTTGACCTGATTTTTGTTGTTGTTGTACTTGTTTGGGGAACACATCTGGCGGCGCTCAGGGATCACTTCTGGAAATGATCAAGGTATCACATGGGGTGTCAGGGATTGAACCCTATCAGTCACATGCAAGGCAAGTCCCCTACCCATTGTACTGGAATTTCTTCATAAATACACCTGAGTTTTCTTTATAAAGATGCAATGTGGAAGGGTGGCAAATATATGTATTTACACATGTTATTAGTGGATATATACCTATCTGTATACAATGCATATGTTTATATATACATATTTGTATATGTCCACACCACAGACTCAACAACAATGAAAGCATGAGATCCAAACAATAAAACCTAACCTTAAAAAAGTGACTGGCAAGGTGGCAGTCTGTGAGGAGAGGGCATGAGAGGGAACCTGGGTACAGTGGTGGAAGGAAGACACTGGTTGTGGGACTGGTGCTTAAACATTAGATACCTAAAATTCAACATGGTTCCTTAACGAAATTTTTTTTTTGCTTTTTTTGGGTCACACCTGGCAATGTCAGGGGGCTACTCCTGGCTCTGCACTCAGGAATTACTCCTGGCGGTGCTCGGGAGCATATGGGATGCCGGGAATCCAACCCAGGCCGGCACAGGCCGACCACTTGCAAGGCGAACACCCTACCCACTAGGCTATCTCTCCAGCCCCAATTAAACAATTTTTAAATGAAAAAAATTCAACTAAAATGATGGTGATGCTTGAGTTCACAGGAGAAAGAGGACATCACACTGGAGCATGCTATGACTGTATTCATTTTTTTTTTGTTTTGCTTTTTGAGCCACACCCAGCAATGCTCAGGGGTTATTCCTGGTTTCTGCACTCAGGAATTATTATTATTCCTGGAGATGCTTGGGGACCAAATGTGATGCCAGAATCGAACCTCAGGCCAGCTGAATGCAAGGCAAATGCCCTACCCCCTGGATTATCGCTCCGGCTCCCTATTACTGTATTCTATTTATTTTTCAAAATTCATATGTAGAAATGTAATTCTAATTTTGATAGCATTTAGGTGTGAGGACTTTGAAAGGTCATTGGTTTAGATGAGGGCCTAACATAGGTCTCCTCCTAATTGGGTTAGTGACCTGATAAGAAGAGATTCCAGAGAGCTTGCTTAGGGATGGAAAGATTTACATCCCTACCATGTGTGGGTTTAGTGAGACCTTATAGAATCCATAAGCCATGATTCTTAGCAGAAAACAACTTTACAGGTATCTTGATATTGAGCTTCTTACCTCTAGAACGATGAAAAAATTAACTAGTGTCTGAAACACCCAGTTCAAGATATTTTTGCTACAGAAGCATGAATGCAGCCAAGGCATGAAACTTTGGTCTTATACAGTCATAAGGCATTGATACAGAGAGGGGCTTGTGTCATTTATATTTTTCTTTCAATCACGTACTCATTCACATTTTAAAAGTATTTATTCAGCTTAAACTGCATTATAGGAGCTTTATCAAATCTTGGGAATACAATGATGAGCAAAAATTTGTTCTCAAAAAATATAATCTAATAAAAAATTAATAATAAACTAAAATTGAAATAAAGTAGATAATTCCAGATTGTGAACATGTTGTCAATTAAAAAAAAGTAAGCAGGGATACTAGAGATACAACATTGAGAAGGCTTTCCCAAAGAACAGATAAATAGCTATGTACTAAAGAGTCAGGAGGTCTCACAAAAACTGGTTGCACAAAACCAAGTAGGTTGCCCTGAAAATTTCAATGGCAAAATGAACTCTATGTGTTCCAGGACTAAGAAGCAGGTCAGTGTTTCCCCTGACATACACAAGGGGAAAGATATGAAAAATCATTGGAGAGAAGATTATGAGTTATCATGGAGGTTTGTATACCCAAGAGACTGAACTTTACCTATGGCCAATGAGAAATGATGATATCACTCAGGGGAAACAATGTAATTATTTTTCTTACTTTGATGAATATAGATAATATGCTTTGAGGGCTACCAGATAAGTTATAAGTAGTCACATAAAATTTGGGGAAGACTTACACTAAGAATATTGATGATTTATTTGGATGCAAACATAGCCAGAAAATCTATATATGTATTTGTTAAATTTGACAACTCTAGTTGGAAAGCAAAAGAGCAGAGGCTAGGAAGTTATAATTGCTAAGGGATAATAACATTACTAAAAAGGTAGGAAAGTGGATTAGTGAACAGAAGAAAAGGATGTTCCCTGATTTGATTTTTATTTGATTCCTGTGGTGAAATACAGGGATTGAGGGCAAACAAAGAACCAGGAGTGAATTCAAGTTTTATGACCGGAATGAATGACTTTAGCCATTTCATTGAGATATAAGGGAAAGTATGAAATTTGGGGAAGAGCTCAGTAAAATCTTGAAAATGCTGAATTTAAAAATGACATAGATCTATTCATGTGAAACTATAATAACAAAATTAAAGAAATGAGTTTGCAAGGTGAGATGGAGGAATTTAGACACTGGCAGAGGAACGCTGACTGGTGGAAGTGTGTGTGATGTGGAATCTTTGTATGTATAAAACTCTATTATTAAAAGCATTGTAAATCACGCTGCCTAAACAATAGATTGATACTTAAGCATAGGCTCAGGAGTAAACCCCAAGCACTATTGGTTGTAGCTCTAAAATCATTAAAAAGTAACATATATGCGATAATTGGACATGATGAAATCATTAAATTTCTCTTTTATGAATTTAATGAGAATTATAGATTCCTGATTTGTGAGTTGTTAGAACATTGTCATCGATTATATTTTTAAAATTGATAACCCAAAAAGCATACACAATTTCACAAAGAGTGAAAAGGGGCTCAGGATATATCTAATGATATTCATAAATAAAAGGACAATACATTGAAAGAAGAGGAGGAGTAAAAGAATGTGGTGAGTCCAAAGATAAAAGAAGCTCAGAGTGTAGTAACTTCTTTTTTTCAGGCATCAGAAGGATTCTGAAAACATCTCCGTAAAGTGCTAGGATATATTAGATAAAATGTGACTTAAATGCTTAAATGTATAGCAAAATTTGCAAA
The DNA here is from genome assembly GCA_021461705.1 of Cryptotis parvus. Taxonomy (NCBI): domain Eukaryota; kingdom Metazoa; phylum Chordata; class Mammalia; order Eulipotyphla; family Soricidae; genus Cryptotis; species Cryptotis parvus. Next base: position 50,215 of record JAJIBD010005491.1, on the reverse strand, counting down.
AATGTATGAGTTGTAATAAGAATTCACACAAAAAGTGGGTGAGAACTCAAGTTCTGAATGATTAAATATGTGAGTTGCTGCTGTATCTGCCTTGGTGTTAACAGTTAGGAGTTTCTTACATTTCTGTTTGATCTCAATATGTGTTGCAGACTTATATGAAGGCTAGGAAATCAAATGTAAGAGGCAAGTGGTTAAGACATAGTTCACGTTGTATTGCTTTTTATTCTTCTAATTGAATGATAATAAAGTCACTTAGACATCCTTAGATGTTAATACCTTCCAAAATTTATTGTTTGGGGGAATTAAATGAGAGGAATTATATCACAGGGATTTAGAAATTTTCTCACCTTAAGCAGTGCAATTTTAATTTATTGGAGAAAAAATTGAATCTTCTCAGGGAACATAAATGATAAACTTAATAAATGGCAGACGTATCTAGTGCTAAATCATATGGATGGTACATGTTGCTACTGAAAATTGTTTTAAGCTTCTTGGAGTTAAATGATGCTTCACCTTTTATAGGAAAATTGTTTACTATCCTATAAAAATCAGGTGGTACTTTGAGCTGGATTAGGGACTTTTTGATGGGAACTTTGCTTTGTGGTTAGACATATGGACTATAGAACTAACTGATGAAAGTAGTAAGTTATATGATCTCCATGTAAAAGTAAGGATAAAAATGGCGCTGCTTTTATTGGATTGTTATGAAATAAAACAACTTGAAATTTTCAAAGAAAATGGAACAGCTGTCATATAATAGATATATTGTATGTGTTAGAAAAAATTAATTAGTTTTACAGCTCTGAAGATTTCGCTTTTATACCAAATGCTGTAGACAAGCGTTTCCACCAAACTGACTTTTGCTCTATTTTCTTTTTTTTTTATTGATTTAATTTTTTTATTTTTTCAATTACAAAGATATACAATTAAAAAGTTCATATTTGGGTTTTGGTCATACAGTGTTCCAGCACCCATCCCGCCACCAGTGCCCATCTCCCACCACCAACGTCCCCGGCTCCCTCCCCTCCCCCAGCCCTGCTCCATGGCAGGTTCCTTATTTCTTTCCGTTTCTCTCTCTTTCTCCTTTCCTTTCCCTCCAGACTATGGATTACAGAACATACATTAAAGGGTTGTCATGTGTATCTTTTTGCCTCTATTTAATGCTCAGTTCTAGGTTGGCATTAGTACCCTTGACAATTGTTAGCACACTGTTCCATTTTCTGTCTTACCTAGCCTCTGACTCCCACACGTTTGTGATAATTTCCACCTTTGACAAGACCTCCTGATATATGTTTCACTTGACCTTGGATATTGGTATCATAATATGTACATATATATTTATGTTATGCAGATAAATGCAGTCATTCTGTATCTGTCTCTCTCCTTCTGGCTAATTTCACTCAACATAATCTTCTCCATGTCCATCCATTTATAGGCAAATTTTATAACTTCATTTTTCCTAACGGCTGCGTAGTACTCCATTGTGTAGATGTACCAAAGCTTTTTTATCCAGTCATCGATTTTCGGGCACTCTGGTTGCTTCCAGATTCTGGCTATTGTGAATAACGCTGCTATGAACATAAAAGTAGGGATGGTGTTTCCACTGCATATTTTTGGTTTCCCAGAGTAGATTCCCAGGAGTGGTATGGCTGGGTCAAATGGGGAGTTCAATTTCTAGTCTTTGGAGGAATGTCCATATTGTTTTCCAGAAAGGCTATACCAGCCGGCATTCCCACCAACAATGGATGAGTGTCCCCTTTTCCCCACATCCATGCCAGCATTTGTTGTTCTTTTGTTCTTGCTCTTTTGAATATGTGCCAGTTTCTGTGGTGTAAAGTGGTATCTCATTGTTGTTTTGATTTGCATCTCTCTGATGATTAGTGATGATGAGCATTTTTTCATATGTTTTTGGCCATTTGAATTTCTTCCTTGCTGAAGTTTCTGTTCATTTCTTCTCCCCATTTTTTGATGGGGTTGTTTGTTTTCTTCTTGTAAAGTTCTACCAGTGCCTGATATATCCTGGATATTAACCCCTTATCAGATGGGTATTGGGTGAATATTCTTTCCATTGAAGCTAAAGGCATCTTCAAAGGTGAAACATCACTAACAAAGCAACTAGAAGAAAAGATAAACATATGGGACTACATGAAACCAAAAAGCTTCTGCACCTCAAAAGAAACAGTGACTAAGATACAAAAAGCAGTCCACAGAATGCTCTATTTTCTTAACAATGCTGCTGCATGCTTAAGCAATACCTTCTAGGGCCTGGGGGATTTTTCATTGTTTGGTGATAATAATCTAATGCTGCTGCAGTCTCATTTTACAAGATTAGGACCGGGCAAGGGGGTGACAATCATTTCTAACACCTTGGTGAATTGCAGCAGCCCCAGTGGAGGCCTCCTGGCAGAGGAGGCAAGTTGCTGTTTCGCTGACCTGAATTATTTGGGGGTGCTTGTTTTGCTCTGCTCTTTTGAGTAGGGCTTCTGGCACTTTCCTTTATCACTAGTGAAACTGTTGCTGAACACCCTCTTCCTGGACAACATCATCTTAGAAGCATTAGTAAATGTGCTGGTTTGGTAGGGAAGTTTTGGGGGGGAGGTAACTGGTTAATGTTAAAGAAAATGTGATTGATGCTGCCATTCTATTGCTTAAAGCAATGGTGAGAAAAAAAACTATCTAAATATTGGACAATATTAATATATAAATTAACTGTGGAGTGCTGATATATTACTATCTCTAGACAAATAAAATAAAAAAAAATTTTGGTTTTATTTTTGGGAATCAGAACTTGTAATGCTCAGAACTTACTCCTTGTGGGCGTCACAGTTGATCAGACTAACTTATTAAATCAGAATTACTCCCAAGCACTTTGGAACAGTGGAGCAGTTACTATTATCCCCAAGTATTTTCACTAGTATTGAAATTCTTCAACACTAATGATTTGAAAACATATTTTGATTGACTTAAATTTTGAGAGAGACTCATTCAATAGCAACGACCTTTTGAAAACACATTAATTAAAATTGCCAGTCAATTAAATTGTAAGCATGTAAGAGCATCCTTTATTTACTACTGTGGAACTTCAGTAATTTTTAGAGGCTGAAAAATGGCTATTTTTTAAGTGTGCTCTTTTATGAAATGTTTGTGCAGGTTTTATAATTCTGTACAAAAAGGTTTTATCTTGTACATTTTTGTATGTAAAAAGTCTTAAATCGTTTTATCCTTATTTAAATACTAGTAGTAAAATATTTAAAAAAAAGAACTTACACTTGCTCAAAAATAAAGGAGATAATACAGGGGGGAAATAGAGAGATAATACAGGGGGGAAAGGGGCTGTATGCTGCTGTCACTGTTTTGATACCTGACACCAATGTGGTCCCCTAAGCACAGCCAAGTATGATCCCAGTGGAGACTAAGGCTCTTGCTTTGCATGCAGTCAACCCTGCACCAAATATGGTCCCCTAAACTCCACCAGGAGTGATCCCTGACCTCAGAGCCAGGAGTCAGGAGTAAACATTGAAAATATCAGAGTACAGCGCAAAAATGAAAACAAAGACAAAATTAACATGCCCAAATAGCATTTGGGTTTACATGTTCTTCACCAGGGCCAGTGTGGGTCTTTGGTAATCATATTTCCTGCAACTTTACTGGTTAAGGCCAGATATATGTGAGTTAAGTCAAGGCCGACAGTGCTGAGAAGCAGAACAGAGGACACTGATTTTTCCCTGCCTCTCTCCTGTTCTCCCCCGTAGTAATCTCAATAGAAATAAGGGTATCTATTGCACTGGGTCAAAGTACTATCGAAAGTCTCAGGAGGAAAGAGGAGAGAACAGTTCTTATCTTGACCTAGTAATCAATGGTGAGCTCTTTAAACCACAATGACTCCCCTTTGATAAACCATCTTGGCTGAAAGAATATCTTTAAGCTACTCCCCAGCAGACAAATTTCAATGATGGGGATAAGAGTTTGAAGCTTTTGGCTAACAGCAACTAGGGTACTGCCCACAGGTTTCATAAGGCTATTCTTAAACTTTTCAGACAGATTTACAAAGCCCAGAAATTTAAAAAATGCATATATAAAAAAGGATGAGTAAAGCACACTTATCAGTGCTCTTGGCACCAGCCTTGAGCTCTTAAAGGCTGAAGCTGTTGCCTTGTACTTAAGCCAACCAGAACTCACCACCTCACATCTGATGCTTCGTACTGGCAGGAATTTTATTTTTTTCAATCCAGTGGCCAAAGATTCCCTACTGCATTTCCTACTTTACATTTTTCCCCCCTTTCCCTAGAAAAGACATGTGTCTAAGTTCAAGCATCCATAGGCATTCTTGGTGGAAGAAACTTAGCACAGAAAAACTTGATTTATCTATCTAATCTACCTACCTACCAGCCTATCTACTTGTTTATTTATTTATTTTTTTTGTTCATGGGCCATATCTAGTGACACTCAGGCTGTTACTCCTGGCTGTGCACTCAGGACTTATTTCTGGCGGGCTTGGGGGACTATATGGGATGCCCAGGATCCATCCCAGGTTGGACAAGTGAAAAGCAAAGTCCTCTACCTACCTACTATGCTATTATTCCAGCATCACATTATTTATTTTTTTCAATTTTATTAAGGCACTGTGACTAAAGAAGTTGTTCGTTGTAGAGTTTAAGGCATCTAATCTAGCAACAAAGCCCCAACCAGTGTTCACGAGTTTCCTCCCACTTCCCAGCCTTCCTCCCCTACAAGCACATCTTTGCCTTTAGTTATTGTTGGTTGGGTCTTTGGTTGGGTCTCATACTTACAGTATTGTTGGTTCTGTGATTAGATGTAAATATTTACCATACCTCTGTTCCACCAATGCCCTTTTTATTATAACTGTAAAAGGCTTGGACTCTGGGCTTGAGTTACCACTTATCAGTTAACTATTTAAGCAGGGATTTGTAAAGCTCCAGTTTCCATCTTTGTAATATAGAAAGGGATACAGGTAATTGTGCTGAGCAAATTCAATTGTCATTATTTTAAATGCCTGGCTATGATAAGTACTTAGTAAAAGTCAACATGAGCAAAGAACTGCTGTAGGTGATGTGAGATTTGAGAGGGAGGGAATGACAGATAGGACAGAGTCTATGATGAGGCTTCGATGAGTCCCATTTGTCACCCACACAAACAGCACCTAGGCCACTGCTTTCTCCGTAAAAAGCACACTCAATTCCAAAGCACAGTACTTGAGAGAGGAGAGAGTCTCTACTCCTTCATCAAGTCTATATTTCAGATGTTCCTTTTCTCAAATAGTTCTCATTTTTATGCCTATAAATTAATGCCTTTTAACAACAAAATTTTTTCCTTTGTACAAACTCTGCTGGGAACATTATGGCGGGGTTGGGGGAGAATTCTTTTTGGTATGCTATTAATTTCTTTATAAAAAGGAGCATCAGAAATTATAGAGAATGAGTCGTTTGAAAATTGTAGTGAAAAGTGAATTACTGAAATTTTAAGCTTAATAAAGAAAGCAGTTGAATCTGCTTAAACTGATCACTGCAGCTCGCAGCAACTCATTGAAAGTCTGTTTCAAAATGTGTGATAGTTTTCAAAGACCCTTTTCATATATTTTCAGAGGTCTCCCTGAAAGGATTTCTTTCTTCACAGCTCCTACTGTTAAAGAAGGCCTCTAAAAACTGAAATGAATCTGAAGGTAAGCAGTTCTTAAAGGAATAGAAGCCTGATTCAGAAATGTTTATTGAAATGAAGAAATTCAATCGACTGTCCCTTCCAGGCATACCAATTTTTCTCATTGCCAAAGTGGACCGTGCATTTTAAAGTCCTAAGGTTTCATTTAGGAAATCAGCAAACTGGCTCTTACTTGCGTCAGTATACTTTTCTGGCTCCTGTAGGAACGGTTGATACGGTCCCCTGTGTCTTTGAGATTACAAAGTCACTTGTGACTGGAGAGGGTTTTCTGCCTTCCCCTGATAAATTAAACAACTGCCTGCAAGAGTAAAATACATTGCTTTTTCTTGTCTGAAACTTCCCTAACATTGTTAGCTTATAACTTTTACAAAAGATAAGGTTAAGTTAACACAAGGGCAGTAAGTCAGAAGCTGAGACTGGCAAAACAGAAGTAATTTCAGATCCAGTGTTTAGCTGCAGTGTTTTGCTGTGCTTGGCCAGAGATTGTGATGTGATGTGTGTGTGTGTGTGTGTGTGTGTGTGATGAACATGCACACACGAATGTGTATATGACTATGGGACAGAGAGAAAAAGAAAGAGGGGTATTAAGGAAAACACACTTTGAAACTAAAAATGATGATAAGGAGATGCTGTAACTCAGGTATTCCTGATTGAGAAATATCCATAACTGGAATGTTCTTCAAGAGTGATAATTATGTGTCCCCTGGAACATCTTTTAAGACCATCACCTGGTTCTTTCATTTCAGTTGTTCTTCAGGTGACAGAATCTGTGTATCTTGTTAGCATCTTTGTACTGTTCTTACTGAAACACCATTTATTTTTAGTTGTGATGTATGGGATGCCAGGGATCAAACCTGGGTCGGCTGCATGCAAGAAAAGTGTCCTCCTTGCTGGACTGTCCTCTGGCCTGACATTCTTTGCCTGCAGTAGCAGTCACCACCAGGAACATCCAGTGCTTCCTTACAGAGGCCCAAGGCGAGGAGGTCTGTCTAGGAATTTGTTTATGCTTGTGTGTGTGGGGGGGGGTGTTCACACCTGGTGGTGCTCAGAGGACCACCTGGGAGCAGGATTGAAGGTGGTCAGCCATGTGCAGAGGGACGTACAGGAACCCCCTACACACTCTTTGGCCTAGTCGTTCATGAATCTTTCAAAGCAGAAATTCCATCTGGGGACATTTCCTCAGAAAGTATCTGCACTCTGTGAAAATGTAAAATCATAATCTGTTCATGGTGGTGGTTGGGAGCTCACAGCCATGCCTGCTGACATGGTGCTACAGCCAGCAACTCCGGAAGAGAGACACTCCAGTCCCACAGCTGCACTGGCGTGCAGCTACTCTGCCCACGCAAAATTCTTACATAATACTGGAAGTTAGGACCAGGTCCTTCCCAGAATCTTTCACATTTATACACTGTAAAGCTACCCGTGTTGTATTCGATATGCCAAAAACCAGAAACAATTATAGACCTCATTCCCATGACCTGAAGGGATGGTTTAAGGCTCTTCGTGTTCCTGGAGCTATCAGATGCCCTTGAGTTACACTTTGCTGTGACAGGACAGATGGAGATGTTACTGGTGCCTGCTCGAGCAAATCGATGAACAACGGAAGACAAGTGATATAAGACAAGTCATGTGTGAACTGAATACTCCAGGTAAAGTGAACTCTGCAGAAGAGAATGTACCTCTATAACCTCTCTGGACATAATTTCTTACACATCTTATCTAAGGCACTTTCTTGGCTCACTCACTGTACTATTGATATATATCAAGTCAGTAGAAGCTCTTCCTCACGTTGTCTTCCTTTGGTCAGGGACCTGCCAAGCTAGATAAAGAACTTCATTCCTATGTAATGTAATGAAGGGCTTTGTAAAACAAAGTATAAAGATACAGATTTACTATGATTACAGTAACTATCAGCCATCATTCAGGAAGATGATGATTGTTATAGTCAAAAGAAATTTTATGTGGTTCATAGTAGATTCAAGAAGTAATTTTTTTTCACAATGAATTTTATAGTTTCCCCACCTACTCCTTTCATGTAGGGCTTTCCATGGAGAGAAGAGTCCACTGCTAGGGCACTGGCAAGAAGAAAAAACTCTGAATTTTTAAATTTTTTAATTTATTTTTTATTTTTGGGTCACACCCAGCAATCTCAGGGGTTACTCCTGGTTCTGCACTCAGGAATTACTCCTTGCGGTGCTCAGGGGACCATATGGGATGCCAGAGATCGAACCTGGGTCGGCCTTGTGCAATGCAAATGCTCTACCCACTGTGCTATCGCTCTGGCCCCAAACTCTGAATTTTTAGTGGTCCACTTTCATGGTTTTTAGTTTGGGGAAGATATTTGGGACAACCCCCAGATGTGCTCAAGGGCTATTCCTGGGCTGTACTCAGAAGTGACTCCAAGAATGCTCAGGAGAACACATATATGTGTTGCCAGGGATTAGAATTATTGTTGAAGCTGCTGCAGCCACATGCAAAGCAAATACCTTCTTTCTTATAACAATAAGTAATTTTTTTCCTTAATATCCCTTTAGGAGAGAGACAGATACAGAATGACTGCATTTATCTGCATAACATAAATATATATGTGCATATTATGATACCAATATCCAAGGTCAAGTGAAACATATATCAGGAGGTCTTGTCAAAGGTGGAAATTATCACAAACGTGTGGGAGTCAGAGGCTAGGTAAGACAGAAAATGGAACAGTGTGCTAACAATTGTTGAGGGTACTAATGCCAACCTAGAACTGAGCGTTAAATAGAGGCAAAAAGATACACATGACAACCCTTTAATGTATGTTCTGTAATCCATAGTCTGGAAGGAAAGGAAAAGAGAAAGAGAGAGAAAAGGAAAGAAATAAAGAAGCTGCCATGGAGGAAGGCTGGGGGAAGGGGAGGGAACCGGGGGCGTTGGTGGTGGGAGATGGGCACTGGTGGAGGGATGGGTGCTGGAACACTGTATGACCAAAACCCAAATATAAACTTTTAATTGTATATCTTTGTAATTGTAAAAATAAAAATTAAAAAAAAAAACAACAAGTAATTTTTGAATGATTACTGATGGATGAATAAATTTGTACCTCATGAATTACACAATTCCTGCTACTTTCTCCGATAGGTTGTATCATGCATTTTATCATGCATTTAAAAAAAGCTAAGCAATGCTCATGAAATCAGCAAGTACAAATATCTGTTCACATCTGAAAAGCAATTAGTGCTGGTTAAAAAAAATCTCAAGAGCATTTTTTCTAGGTGCTCATTGCTTAGATTTGTAGTGATTAACTGAATCAAAGCAAAATCTTTTCCTCTTTTTTATTAGATTTTTTGGGGGTCACACCTGGTGATGCTAAGAGATTACTCCTTGCTCTGTGCTCAAGAATTACTCATAGCAGAGCTCAGGCGACCATATGTGATGCTGGGGATTGAACATGAGTCAGCCACGTGCCAGGCAAATGCCCTATCCACTGTTCTATTGCTTTGGCCCTTCTTTTCCCCCTTACAATTATATATCTCTTGGACTGGAGTGATAGTACAGCGGGTAGGGAGTTTGCCTTGCATGCAGCCGACCCAGGTTCCATCCCTGGCATCCCATATGGTCCTCCAAGCACCGCCAGGAGTAATTCCTGAGTGCAGAGCCAGGAGTAATCCCTGAGCATTGCCGGGTGTGACCCCCCCCCAAAAAGATTAAAACAATTATATATCTCTTTTTCCTTCTAAGTTCTCTCACCAATGATAAGTTGTCTCATCAATTTTCTTTTTGCTTCTAAGTTTCCTCACCAATACTTGTCATATTATTCTTGGTCTGAAATTCATTCTTTCTGAAACAAAAAAAAAAAAAAAAACCGAAAATTGGAACTATTTTTATTCCTACCTTTTTCTGTTACTTTTCAACATTGCACTATTTGCCACAAGAAATAGCTTAATCTTTTCTAGTCAATGACTGAAATTAATGGGCTACTTTGTTATCCTGAGATGTTTATGACTTAAGAAACACTGAAATTGGATCACTACAATATGATCATTCCTTTCAGGAATTGTTGAGCAGTTGAAGTTCTCACAGAGACATAGAAGAATTTATGCTGTAGATGACTTTTAACATCTTGAACAGTACCTCAGATAGTAAAATAAATATATCTTTTCTTTGTAACTTATTTTTACAACGTACAAAGTTTTCCATAATACAGTTCTAAGAAATATTCATCATTCAACACCAATTCCACCACCAGTGTATTCCCACCACCAAAGACGCCTCATTTTCCAACCCCCATATTCCCATGCCTGCTCCTTCAGCTGGCACTAATTATATTGACAATTACAACCCATATATAGCAATAGTTTTGATAAAGTCTTGACTTTTTTGTGGTGTGTTATGGGGAGAATGTAGTCAATTTTTGTTCTTGCATTGACTTTCTGAGTTTTTAGAATGTGGTTGGTTTCTACTACTTTGAGATATCATGCAGCCGCAAGTTGCTGTGTCACAGGGAAAGCCAGTAGCACTTCTGCCCTGTGTGTCTGTGTCTCTTGATCATGGCCAACAGCCCAGAAGCAATTCGTGGGCAGGCCCACCGGATGTTCCTGATGGGACAGAAGTGGGGAAAGTGACCCCAGCTTCATCTCCTCAGAAGCCCGGTGACTTTACCTCCCAAGTCCCACATACCTGGGCTTGAAATCAGCTTCTCTCTTAGGTGGGGCTCTAACAACCTGTGGTGTCTGGATGATGAAAATGAATAAGCATATCTTTTAAATAACAAAACTGCTTTAATTATTTTATAATGCTTGAATAAAATAACATGTTGTTTTCTATTTTATATAAAAATACATGATGACAAGTGTTGGGGCTCAGCGGTGTCCCCAAGGGATGTTTTGGTCTAGCACTTTCCTTGGCCACATTCCAGGTGGATGACCATTCCTCCCCCAACCAATAGACAAAGGAACAAGACCACGGGGTGCAGAAAATCTAAAAATTTAATCTATCTTCACTCACTCCTTACTCTGCCTAAACCCATGCATACGCGTCACACCATCAAATCAATTCTACTTGAAATATATACTTTGCACAGGTTGAGGGAAGAGCATTACAAGAGGTAATAACCTTTGATCCCAAAACAATGTGGTGAGAGAAAGCTTTCCCTTACCAGGGCAAAACCTCCAGCGGTTTTGCCCAGCTCCTGAGGTTATAGGCCTTCCCAGCATGAGGGTAGAACGCTGGTGTATTGTTTTCTTTTATCCTTGGCTGGTAAGCAATCATTTCAATAATATTTCCAGTCATTTTGTATGAACACAGTAAGAGAGAGAGAAATTTATTTACATCTAGGATTAAACTTATAGGATGTCCAAATCCTGGGGACATCTCGTCATATAGCCCAGACTACATTCCTCTCACCAGTTGTTTTATTCCAATTCCCTCACAGGGTTTTTTTTGATCTACCACTTATCTTTTGGGTCAGGACAGACTTTGTTCTATGATCTTGCTCTAGCTTATAATATTGTTTTGGACATTTAGTCAGTCCCATATCAAGGCCAGGGTAGTTTACTCATGACTTGTCCTGAGTCTATCCAGTCCCATGGTGGGATCCTCCTTTTTAAGTTATGAAATATAACAGATGCCCAGAAGTAACTAATTCAGAGTTAATTAACTCATATCATAAATGCATAGCCTTAAAAAAATAAATAAATAAATGCATAGCCTTAACTGTCTTCCAGTGTCTATACAGAAAAACCTTTGTACTAGCATCACTGTCTTCCTGTTCATCATGATATGCTTGAGTGGGCACCAGTAACATTTCCGTATGTCCTGTCTCATGCTAGTAGAGCCCAAGGGCATCTGCTTGCTCCAGGAACATAAAGAACCTCAAACCATTCCATCAGGTCATGGGAATGAGGTCTATAATTGTTACTGGTATTTGGCATATCAAATACTACACGGGTAGCTTGCCAGCCTCTGCCGTGCAGGTGGCATATTCTTGTAGTCAAATATGTATCACTGTCTTCCCATTCATCATCGATTTGCTTGAGCTGGCACCAGTAACATCTCTGTATGTCCTGTCTCATGCTAGTAGAGCCCAAGTGCATCTGCTTGCTCCAGGAACAAAAAGAACCTCAAACCTTTCCATCAGGTCATGGGAATGAGGTCTATAATTATTACTGGTATTTGGCATATCAAATACGACACTGGTAGCTTGCCAGGCTCTGCCGTTCAGGTGGCATATTCTTGTAGTCAAATATGATCTCCAGCATCTATTGATCAACTGCGCGGCCTCAAGCGGCTGTGCGAGGAGCCGGACTGTGATCAACTCTTCTGCTGGGTGGATTTCTGATGAGAGGGAAGTCTGGATGCAGAAAATGGGTGGCCCTCATGGAGTGGGGGGTCGTCTGGCTTCTTGCGAGGCTCTGCTGGGATGGCGGGCCAGGGCTAGAACCCGCCATCCCTCCTGGGCACCTCGTGAGTGGCTGGGCACAGGGAGAGCAGGTAGCAGCTCTGCCCCATGTCTGTGAGTCTAGCATAAGCATATGTAAAGGACATACAGGAAAAATTCACATGTAAATCACCTCATGTGACAAGAACTGTTGATATACTTGTTGTTGGAGAACCCCTTATTCACAGTCCTACTTGTTAGCCCTGGATTGTGTATTGTAACTTTTCTGTATGTCCTTTATGCTCATTCAAGCAACCTAAAAAGATGCAGTCATTATTTGAGCTCAGGTTTTCCTAATATAGACTTGCACTCCATGATCTTACCTTGCCTGCCAACTTCCAATAACTTATATAGTATTAAGTACACACTATATATGCCAAGCATCGTTCTAAGTTCCTGTACACTTTGTGCCAAATATATCCTGATGTCCAAATATGTATCTGATATGTCAACATTAGACCAGAATTCCTACCCTTATTAATTCTAGATTCCTGTGAAATGAATGGACAAAAGAAACAATATTATTTTAGATAAAATGGTATAAACATTATATAAATGCTGAGTGACAGGACAGAAAAAGAGAGGGAATAAGGGATGAGGTGAGGCATAATCATAGGAATCAGAACTTCTGTGCAATGGAGCCAAGGCAGGTTGCCATATTAAATAGAGGTGAGTCTCACTGGAAAGGTGTCATTTGAGCAAAGTCTTGCAGGAGGTAAGGTATGAGTGAGCCAAGATGATCTCTAAAAGAAGCGAATCCAGGCAAGAGGAATAGCAGGAGCAAAGACTTTGAAGAGGGAATATTGTTGGCCAGTTTGAAGGCCAACAGGAAATCAGGGATGAGAATCAAGAAAGTAAATCCTATATGGAGTCCCTTATAGAGCTGTAAATTTAGTAACTTGATAAAGAAGGTTGGAAGATTTTGAGATGAGCTATGACTTACTCTCACCTTTTTTATTTATTTATTTATTTATTTATTTATTTATTTATTTATTTATTTATTTATTTTACTTTTGGGCCACATCGGAGGCGGGCTCAGAATTTAAGCTCGGTTCTGCATTCAGGAATCACTCCTGGCATTGCTTGGAAGACCACATGAGATGCCAGGTATTGGACCTGAATAGGTCACATTTCAGATTTTTAAAAGTGACATTGTTAACATGAAAATGGATTTCCTGTGCTTGTGAGTTCTTGAGAATAGTATGAAAAAGTTGCTTACAAAACTCAGAAGAAGAAAAGTTTGTTTATTGTACAGGTGGCTCCAGGTCCCTTACAGATGTCTAGGCCTCTCTATTACCAGTGAATGATGTTCTGGCCATGTCCCTAACGCTGCCCCGTCTAGTGTACTACTTCCCTGTCCTGTCTCACGCAGTCTACTCGCCTCCTGTGAACAATGTCATCGATCCTGTCCTTGTGCTGCTCTAACATGTATGATATCCTGGAGATGGCCACAGCCTCCCAGGTGGGCCAGATCCCTGTATTCCTCACTGTTGTGGGTCTCCAAGCAGTATCCCAATAGTTCCTGTTGCCTAGTCCCAGGTTTCCTACTCTTGGGCAATAACTTGAGCTAGGGGCCTTGTATCTACATTCAAACCCCACCCCCAGCCAACCCTTTCTATGTCCTGATTGGGTACCTGTTTCAGGGGCAAAGATGTAAAGCAACATGGTGCTTTCTCTACACCTCAACCTGCTATAACGCCATCATCCACACTGAGAATGGACAGTTAACAGGATAATCTAGAAGGAAGATGACTTAAGAGGCATTGCAAAAAATTCAAACAAGATTTAATATTTGTATTCTGATAATCCAGACTTTAGAGGGATCTGTACTGGGAGTAAGAAACTATTGCAGGTTTTTGAAGGAAGAGTTCCAGATCGGCTGAAATATTGTATAAAAAGGGATTAAAAAAGGAAGAAAAACTAAGATGACATCACCTTTTGTACTAATTAACTGAAAGTGTGAAGTTAATATCAACTAAAACATAAAAGACAGACTTTAGGGAAAAGAAAACAATTTTGACTCATTGAAATTTTGATGTTAACTAGATATTAAATACCATTTAGTAGTAAGTGAATTATTTACATGCATCATAATATATTACATTTAAAACAATATTTTTGTTGCAAATCATTTGAAATATTGATAAATTTCTTAACTTTTCCTTCAACATCTTTGTCACTGAGCCACATTGCCTGGCCCCTGATGTGAAATCTTATCACATCAATGCTTATCAATCTCATCAGACTCTATACTCTCTGAGAGCCTGCCCAACCATTCTTTGTGATCATTGTACCTTCATTGCTAGAGATAACACCTGGCAGGTGGGGTGGTAAAAGACATATATCAACAATGTAATATACATTTGCTAAATAAATTAATATACTTTTTTAGAATAAGAGTTTTTTAATTAATGCCACACATATGACAGTATATCTAGAATATTTAAAGGTAAGTAGATAGTTTAAATTCTACATATGTGGCTAATACATTATGTGAAAAACTTGCCTTGCATGCTGTCAGAAAAGATGAAATTATGAAATCTACCTGCAAATGGATGGACATGGAGACTATCATGCTGAGTGAAATTAGTCAGAAGGAAAAGGACAGATATAGAATGACTGCATTCATTAATGGGATATAAATGGATACCAGTGTTTTACTAAGCATGGGAAATGGTAATTTCAGACTAGAACTTACCATTGAATATACACAAAGAGACTTAAATGATAAACTCTAAATATCTGCAGGGCTAGCCACAGTATGTAAAAAGAAGAGGGAGAGAGACACAGAGACAGAGAGAGAGAAAGAGAGGAAAGGGGGCTACCTGCTATTGAGGCAACCTGGGGGGTGGGCGGGAGGGGTGTGGGTGCATTGGTGGTGGAAATGGGGCACTGGTGGAGGGATGGGTGCTGGAATACTGTATTACCAAGAACCAATTGTGAACACCTTTGTAATTGTATGTCTCACGGTGGTATAATAAAAATTTAAAATAAAAAACAACTTGCCTTGAATGTGGCTTACCTGGGTTCAAACCCTGGCATTCCATATGGTCCCCTATGCTCTACTGAGAGTGATTCTGAGTGCAACACCAGGAGTAATCGCAGAGTATAGCTGGGTGTGGTCAAAACCAAAACAAAAGTTTTTCATATGGATTACCATGCTTTTTTACCATAAGTGGTCTCTAACAAAAAATTTTTAAAAGTAAATTTATTATTAAATAAAATGGAATAAAATAATCTATCAGAAGTGATGTTCTTAATTATAAAATTTCATAATTATAAATGTTTGAGGCATCAGGAAGCACTACTTAGAACATAAAATATATTAATATTAATATATATTTTTATAAGCATAACATGCCGATATAAATGTATACACAAGTTAAAATATATGTACATGTACAATTTGTCATGTTAATATGAGGCAGTCTTTTTAATTAATAGCACACATCAAGAAATGGCATTTGTTGTATTCATAAAAATTGCAGGAAATAAATCAGAACTTTTTAGGATGCAACCAACTTATCCAGAATCACTTTATGTAAACATTATGATTTAAGTAGATGGCAGTGAAACGGAACAGGAAGTGGTGGGGAGTGGGTGGAGAATCCCAATTCAAAGCACTTGAGTTTGGGTTTTGAGATACTTGGTACTCTGTGCTTTTTGAGTGGCCTGACCACAAGGAAGTAAACACTGTGTCCTTGAGCTCATCAGTGTACTCAATGGGGCATTTTTCAGGAGTCCTGACCATTTCTCCTCTGTCTTCTGTGGGGGAGGAAAGGAATGGGCGTGGCTCTTACTCTCCATCCTACTTATGTTACTGAAGACTTTCTGGATTCTCATGCCGAGAGAGGAAGAGAACTAGATCACAGAGAAGCATCTCTGCAGGAACTCCAGCAACCAACAATGCACATTTAATTTATTCCCATGGGTTTTCTCCAAGCACACAATTCTGAAATCCTGGGTTAAAACTAGATTCAGATACGGAAGAGTGAGATAATGTTTCTGTACTTGCTTTTATAAGGTTTTCGGGCCAATTGGCAGGTTCTTGAAGTTTGAAAAAGACAACATTTCCTATGGCTTTCCTGATCTATAGCCAACTCCCAAAATTAATACATTCCTCATTTATCAGAGAAATCCACCAGGGAATACACTAGACTAGAAATAACAGGTCAGGCCTAATGACGTTATCTGCTTGATGTTCTTAAGAGTTTGATATATTTTACTAATTCTCCCTCATTTCCTCTGCAGAATATTTGCCACTGGTGGCAGCGTAGAGGAACACTATATGGTATTTAGGAGTTCCGAGCACCAAGTATAAACTGAAACCCACTAAATATTAATGTTCAATTATAGAGAGATATAAAAGTAAAAGCTATTTTTTTTAGGGACCATGCAGTGCATTCCTCAGGAGGTCTGGGGACTTACTTAACTCCAGACAAACCTGAATGGTGGCTTAATACTAGGCCCCAAGGATGTGAGGATCCCTGGGGTCTGTAGTTCTGGGGATTAACAGTGAACACCACTCGTACTAGGGGGACCTTTTAGGGTACACCTGGCAGTGCTTGTGGTCCTAAAGACCTATATTGCTGAGTCCTTGTTGTGCTAGGGAACAAACTACTATGGTTGGGCACATGCAAAGTGAGCTTTCTAACATTCCTTCCCATTCCAAGAATCATTTTTATGGAAGTATACATGTAATGAGTTTATGCATTCTTATGGCATCTAATACAAAATAAATATTTTCAAGAATTGTTTTACAGAGAGAGAAGTTGTATGCAATCTCATACTAACAATAAAAAAGTAGTAGAGTGTATTAGACTCCAGCATCGATTAAGCTCTGACTGCTGCTGAATGAATGACTCTTACACTTGGTTTCAATCCGTGAGATTCAGCTTTTGTCCTCCCTGGCTCCTTCTCCTGGGCTCAGTTCCTTTTACCCTCTCCTTACTCAGGGATCTGGATCCATGAGTTAAGGCAGCTAAAGGAGAGTGTGGGGGGATAGAACTAGGGGCCTGATATTTTTTTATTCGGAGCTACCCACACTTAAAGTACCGTTGCTACCACCCATCTGCTCTCTAGCAGTTTTAGTTCTCTCCATACTCTCTCTCTCTCTCTCTCTCTCTCTCTCTCTTCTCTCTCTCTCCTATAATCAGGCACTGTGTCAGGGCTCTCACTGCCATGGACTCTGTCTTACAGCCCTCCCCACTGTCTCATGTATCAGGGGTTGCCTATGGCTTCATGACTATTCAGCAGGAACATCCCAAGATAGCAGTGGTAGCCCCAGCTAGGAGCAACTTTAGCTCACAGCCCCTTTTCTCTCTTTGTCAGAGAGTCAGATCTCTGCAACTCTCCCAGGTCTCTAGTATCATCTCCGTAGGCACCAACTCTGGCAGTGACAACTCTTGGCAGCATAGCTAGCTAGTTCACCTGCTTTCAGTTGAACCTAGCTGCCCCTAGCTAGCAGCTAACAGTGATCCCAGCAAACAGCAGTGGCTGTAGTGGCTTCTCTGCTTCTCCCAGGTTCTCTGGACTTATCTCAATGGGCATCAGTTCCGACAATGACACTCCTGGTGGCAGCAGCTGCTCTGCTAACTAATAGCTGCTCCAGCTCCCACAGTCTTGGAGTACTAACAGGGCAACATCAAAGCTGGCATGATGCCCAGGCCTTCCAGCAAACCCACAGGGAGGCGTATGTACACATACCTCAAGGTCTTGCTATTTGTCTGGGATCTGTCCTTAAGATCCCACTGTTTTTTCCAAAGTCAAAGACTCATTCTCATCCTAGCTCTCAAACATGCCACCAGGCTCGTAGCCCCTCCAGAATGCCTAACAGTGACAATGCAGAGAAAAGTCCAACATTTATCATAAGTCCCACATCATTGCTTGGTTATGATATTCGAGGATATGAACATCAACCACTTGATTGTGGTGTGATAGAAATTGCATATTTATTGTGGTTGCACTGGGGTTCACAATGGCACCGCTGCAGGGATTGTACTCAACAATGCAATAAGGTGCCTGCAAGATTCCCACTGTGCCAGTGCCTATGCCCGTGTGCTTTTCTTTATTTATATGTGGCTCTCCATTTAGCTATGGATATTTTAAATTTCCTTTGTTATTTCTTTTGAAATGCATATTATATTGAGCTAACACCATTTATAACTTTATACGTTTCAGTTGTACAACAATATACGTGGATAATCTCTGTGTACTGCATTATCAGTATCACCAGAAGTTGTTTCCAAATTCAGCGTTTTTTGTTTGTTTGGATTACACCTGGCTGTGCTCAGTGCTTACTCCTGCTTCTACAATCAGGATTTACTCTCTGGCAGCGCTTCAGGGATGCCAGGGATTAAACTTGGGTCACTTTGACAAGGAAGAAATTCAAATGGCATAGGCATATGAAAAAATGCTCATCATCACTAATCATTAGAGAGTTGCAGATCAAAACAACAATGAGATATCATCTCACACCATAGAGACTGGCACATATCCAAAAGAACAGGGACAACAAATCCTGGTGTGGATGCAGGGAGAAAGGGACTCTCATCCATTGTTGGTGGGAATGTCGACTAGTACAGTTTTTTGAAAACCATATGGACATTCCTACAAAGACTAGAAATTGAGCTTCTGTTCAACCCAGTCATACCACTCCTGGAAATATACCCTGGGAGGCCAAAAATACAACAGAAACACCATTTGCACTTTCATTTTCATAGCAACACTATTAACAATAGCCAGAATCTGGAAACAACCAGAGTGTCCGAGAACTGATGACTGGATAAAGAAACTGTGGTATACATCTACACAATGGCGAGCGGAAACGGAAGTAAACCATCATTTTGAACTCTCACCCCGGCCTGTGTGCATCTCAGGTAGAGTCCCTGGGGTGCGCTGCTGGTCGGGCAGGCGGCCGCTTATGCGGCAGCTTATTAATACTAAAACTAGGAAATTCAACACCAAGGGAAGGGTAATACCCTCAAGAAAAAAAAGAAACAGTACATTAGAGGAATCTATCCCTGAACACCGCAACACCATGGGAAAACAACGCCAGATCCCCAGCTCGAAGAACAGATGAAGGAATTGACCGTGAAGAATCAAAAAGAATACAGATGTGCATGATCACTCTGACAATGAAATTAGAGAGGAAATTGGTAGGATGTTTAAGGAGCTCAAAAAAAAATTGAGCAGATGTCCAATAAAATACAGGGAGAACATAAACGAAGCAGTTGGAAGGGCAGTCAATAAACTACGGGAGGAAATGAGAGCAGAAATCAGAACCATGCAAAGAGAAATATTATCGCTTAAAAACTCAGTAGATGAAATGAAAAACACAAATCCGGGGCTCTCAACAGTAGGATGACAGCAGTGGAAGAGAGAATCAGTGAGACTGAAGATGAGCTGCAGAAAGCACTCAGAGAACTACATAAGATGGAAAAGATTGGAAAATGGATCAGCAACGGAACAGAGAACAATGGGATGGAAGCCAGGCGGAAAAACATAAGAATCATCGGAGTCCCAGAGGGACAGGAAAGTAACCCCAAGGAAATTAAAACAGTTACATCTACACAATGGAATACTATGCAGCTGTTAGGAAAAATGAAGTTATGAAATTTTGCCTATAAATGGATGAACATGGAGAGGATCATGTTGAGTGAAATTAATCAGAAAGAAAAAAGACAGATATAGGAATGACTGCATATATTTGCATTATATATATATATGTATATACATATATATATGTATATACAGTATGAAACCAATATCCAAGGTCAGGCAAAACATGGATCTGGAGGTCTTGTCAAAGGTGGAACCTACCACAAATGTGTGGAAGTCAGAGTTTAGGTAAGACGGAGAAAGAAACACTGTGCTAATAATTGTCAAAAGTGATAATGCCAGCCTAGAACTGAGCATTGAATACAGGCAAAAAGATACACATGATAACCTATAAATGTATGTATTGTAATCCACAACATGTAAGAGAAGGAAGAGAGAAAGAGAGAGAGATAAAGAGAGAAAAGAGATAAAGAACCTGCCATAGAGGCAGGCTAGGGGATGGGGGAGGGAGTTTGGGACATGGTGGTGGGAAATGGACACTGGCGGAGGGATGGGTGCTGGAACTCTGTAAGACCGAAAACCAAATATGAACATTATTGTAATTGTATATCTCATGGTGGTATAATAAAATACAAAAAAAAATTAAAGAAAAAAAAACCTGGGTCAGTTAAGTGCAGGGCAAACTCCCTACCTGATGTACTATTTCCCTCAGCTCCCTCTAACTTAAAATTTTTTTTGCAAAAATATTATCTTCATTAAGACAACAAAACCTATAAGGAAATCTGGAAACTGGCATCCCCTTAACAAAACTGTAAGGGAAGGTGTTTAAAAAGGCACAAATTTGTTATCTTCGGGTCATGTCACATTCCCCTGCTTTCAGTATTTATGTCTCATTTATCAATGGATGCCAAATAAGATGTGAATGTAAAGACCTTGTGGATATTAAAACAGAAAGACAAAGCTGGACCAACTGGGAGACTGAAATGATCCTGACAATATTATCCGATTTCTGACCTACTAGGTCTAAACCTGAAATTGATTAGAACTCATGAGAGGCCTTCTGAAAAACTAGGTAGCTGTTACTAAATAAGACCATAGTTTTCTGAAGACTGAAACCCAAAGAGAATAAACATACACCCAAGGGTCACAGTGGTAAAAACATTACAAGCTGGAGGATATGGCTGTGACTGCCTCAGACAGAGAACAAACAGCATTGGAATTCAACCAAAACCAAGGTAACAAGATGAATCACCTGATTGCATGATATCCCGTTATTCATTGATTTGTTCAAGCAGGTGCAGTAATGTTTCCATTTGACCCTATTGCGTGCCGTGTAGCCCAATGGCATTTGCTTACTCCAGGAATACAAAGAGCCTCAAGCCATTTGTTCAGGGTCTTGAGAAAGAAGTCTGACCATCTTATAGGTGGGCGGCTACGTGATCTTTTGACCTCCTGAGGGATCTAGTCGTTAATGGCTCTAGTCCAGCGGTCGTCTCCAAGTCGCATTACTTGTCCAGCTCATCAGATTTTTTGACCTTGGCAAAAATGTACCTTGGCAAATAAAACAGCATCCCTGACTCTCGATCGTTGATGGAGATTGGAACTCCTGATTCCTTCTCTCATTTGAGTGAGGAGTGATATTTCAAGCATCGCTCTTTCAATTCCTCTTTGGGAGACCCGAATAGCGTTCTCAATATGAAATATTATTTTATATTAAGATTATGTATGTCTAGAGCATTGGCATCTGTGCATTCTGTGACATGCATCTCTGGGATGCCCAGTCATGAATGGTTTTTATTTTTTCATCCTCAACTGACATGAAGTTTCCCATTGTGTTCCACTTGCTTCATTAGCTTCTTTAGTGTGGAGTCCTGGCTCTCTTCATTTATTACATTTTTATTCTTTCATTCAAAAGAATGGGGAATGGTGTCAGTGCGAATGTTCAACTAAAGTTGAGAAAAACTTAGGCAAATTGATTTTAGATTCCATGGTGCGCTTGGTGCACACCCTTATCTGGCTCTGTCATTTCAGATGTTCCATACCCTCACCTGATCTCGCTCTTTCTTACGTTAGAACCAGCTACTGCTTGTCATAAATAGTATTATATTAGCATTCTCTTGTCACTTTTCTTCCTGTTGTTCATCAGTTTGCTCAAGTGGGCACCAGTAATGTCTCCATTTGTTGGGAATGAGGTCCATTATTTTTACGATTTTTGGCATATCGAATACACCATGGGTAGCTTGCCAGGCTCTGCCGTGGCTCTGGGTCCATCCCAGGGGGCCCAGTCTTTTTCTATGTCAGACCATCAACCATCCAGGGCCCCGGGACAGATCCCTGGGTGTAGACAAGCCTGTCTCCTCTCTGCCACTTGCTAATGCGCTGGGCAGCACAGCCACACCTGCAATACCTCAAGGGGCTGGAATATTAGCATTAAGATATAAAAATATACTTTGTTATCCCTCTGAAAAAAATTGACTCTTCCTGCTGGCTACTCTGCTTTGTATACTGACTTCTTTATTCTCCACAAGAAATTATCAAATTAAAAAGTTTAAGCAATTGAGATTCTCTGATGCATCTGGTATATGTTATTTCAATTTTACCGGATTTCTGAGAACTACTGGTGCATTCATTCTCATTATTAGTAAGTGTATTCCAGGAATTGAAGCTAAAATTCAGTGAATCATGAAAAATACTTTCTGATTGTAGAAATGTAGTCTGGTTTCAATGTATTTTTTATGGTTACTGAACATAAAGTTAATAAAAGCATAAAAAAGAAACCCTATAAATGTAGTCTAGGTCGCCCTTCACCTTTTTCTCTGGAAATCCTTGTGGAAAAAATTGCTCTGACTAGACTAGTGATGCCCTTTGTACACAAAACAGATTCAGCACTCCACCAGTCAATTCTCCCACATGTATTTCAAGTTTTGTGTTTCTATTGACATCTGGGCCTTGGATCTACAAGGAAGAGATGGAAAGGAACAGTGGGGTCTGGGCTCTGGGCCTGGGAGCTGCGAAGACAGATTCTCTCTCTCTCTCTCTCTCATATCATGTGGAAGATGGTGGTCTCATTGATACCCATTCTCGAGGCACATCTATTCCCTGGCTGGAATCTTGAGAACATTCTCCCAGAAAGTATGAAGGATAAAAATGTCTGACTGGCATCTTAGCATTGGAAAGTCATGCTCCATCAAATGAGCAATGACTCATTTTGTGGTGAAGTAAATGTATTAAAGATACTGATGTATAACTAAAACTTTTAGATTGTTATGATACAACGTAACCTCTATAAAATATTTAAAAAACAGAGTGATATTTCATAGGTCAAGTGAAAGCAGCTTTCAATTTTTTGTATAAGTATAAAGTTATTTCAAATCATTAGTATGTTTTGTTCTTAAACTACACATGCTCACCTAAAAGGCTAGTTTGTATATTCCACAGACAATCCTTGACTGAAGTCTCGGTCATCGTATACTGATCATTCTGTCAGAGCTGGTGGAAGGGGATATGGGAAGTGGAGAACCACTGGAATACCCAGGTCCCAGATATGCAGGGGTGTGCCCTTTTAAGTACTTCTGGTATTCTGCGTCCGTTTGGGAGATATAGCATGCTACACAAGGAAATGACAGATCTTCCAATAATCTGATTACAGTAAAATAGCCCACTTTAATAATTCAATTTGTTTAATATATTTTACATCTTCACTTCTCATTTGCCTGCTATTTATTGAGAGAACAAATGGTTTCTCAAATTTAGAACTTGCTTGAGGATTTATTTCAATATTTCTATGAAATTTTGGGGAGATAGGATGCTATGTAAGTCATGGTGTTTTTCTTCTTTAACGGTCTTACTTATTTCCCATTGTAAGCATGTTATATATTCGTGAGAATTATTTCTTAGTGCTGCTTCTTTGATGATATCTTTAGCTTCTTTCTTCTGTTAGCCAGTGAGTACATTAACATGGTTGTAGTCAGGGCTGTGTGATAGTACAGTGAGTAGGATATATGCCTTGCATGCAGCCAACCCGGGTTTGATACCCAGAATTCCTTATGGTCCACCAAGCACCATCAGAAGTAATTCCTTTGTGCAGAGCCTGAAGTAACCCCTGAGTGTTGTCAGGTGTGACCCAAAAAATTAAAAAAATAAAACAGAATAAAATAAAATAGAGCAAAATCAAGGGCAGGAGAGACAATACAGGATTAATGCACTTGCATGTAGTCAGATCTGGTTTGATCCTTGGAAACACAATAGTTCTTTAAACACTATCAGCTGTGATGATGCAACACAGAGCCACAAGTAAGCCCTGAACACTGCAGAATGTGGCCCCAAAATTTCTTAAACAATGAAGTTAAAAGAGTAAAGTTTTTTACTTAACAATAATAATCAATTACATTATGTCTCATTTATATTTCATGATATATTGTATTCTAAATTATATTATGTGTATTGCATTATTAAAAATCCTTAATAATAAATGGAATACTAGAAAAATAGCACAGTAGGTAAGTAGGTAGTTCTCTTTCCTTGCATGCAGCATACCTGGGTTCAGTCCCTGGGGCCACATATGGTCTCTGAACCCTGCCAAAACTGATCCCTGAGCACAGAGCCAAGGAATATGCCTAAGTATAGCTGGGAGTGGCCTAAGAAATAAAAAAAAATTGAATAATATTAAAATAATGGAATATATGTATGGAAATAAGATCAAGGAATCTCTAAAAGTTTCCGTATGAAAAATATTTGAAAGTTGCTATCTGGGACCTAATGTCACCTTTAGAATAACAGACAAAAAGGAATTGAGAGTAGGACAGGCTATGGGTCAGGAAGAAATAACATTAGGCAAATAACTCTTACCCGACTTTTTTTAGAAATGAAAGTCACTACAGTTGGCAAAGGGGCAGGGGAGGTCAGGTTTGTTTAATTTAGCACAGAGCTTATAAAAAACCCACCACGACTGACTTATTTTTAAACTCAAAATTTTTAAAAATAAATGGTCATTTTCTTGCATAGAGTCCTATATATTTAGAAATTGTCTTTGTATTCCACAGTCATATTTACAAGTTAATTCAATTATCACCTCTAGACAGAATGTTTCTTAGAGGAACTAAGTACAACAATTTTGTCTGCTTTGTTGGATAATTTTTTTTTTTTATTAGAAAGACTAACTGAAAAGTTGAAAAGTTGTTTTTAGTGTATGAAAATAGTTGTGATATGAGATTAGAAATGAATGTTAATTCAATGTGTAATATTTATAAATTATTTTAAGTATTTAGTCATTGGTCAATACTTATTTTGAGATAAAATTGACTTTTTGTTTTAAAAATAAAATCTTAGGAAATTTCAATAAAGGTCACTGTTCCTAAGTGAAAAACCACCCCTTAGGAACAATTTGCATGTAGTTTATAACTATGGCACAATTATTACAGGAGAAATATATTATTACCAACTCTACTGCATCTGTAAAAGACCTAGTGTGTTTGTGCCTAGGATCTTAATATTTCAAACAGCCTTTTATGAGGTTGCTAAAGGAATGAATATTTTATCCTCACAGTTAAATGTGGGAAACAAACTAGAAAGAAGTGCAGTGACATAGCTAGAGCATCCAAGTGTCAAATAGAGAAACTAGGATTTAACAAAGGTATGTTGTATCCTAACCTTTTCTCCCCCACAAAATGATGCTTAGTTAAGCACCTTTTTAAAAATAACTGCAGTTTCCCTGTCTACTAATAATTATCTAGGGTAACTCAGTTGTGTTTTATGAAGACTGGAAATGAACTATTCATTTACTTCCCTTCCTTCCTGCTATGGACTTCCCTTCTCTTCACCCACTCTTCCAAAGAAGTCTCCTAATAAAATTATTATGGTCAAAGGAGGAAGTTTTATGCATAAACATACTGAGGAAGACTTTCCAAATGTGTTAGAATCTTAGAAACAAATTTTGTTTTGCTTTGTTTTGGGGGCCTGACTGTGCTCAGGGCTTACTCTTGGCTCTGAGTTCAGGGATCACTCCTGGCTGGCGTGGTGGGCCATATGTTGCCAAGGAACAAACCTAGTCTGCTTTATGCAAGATGAGAGCTGTATCCACTGCACTATCTTTCCTGTTCCATGAAATGAACTTTTTAAAGACTTATGAAACTGCTTAGAGTTCAAACAGGATATAAAAAGTACTTAGGAAATCTCAGTCTATCATAGAGAAGATAGCATGAAAAATTATATGAAGTACTGAAATAGTAATAAAAACATCCTGACTCAACAATAACTTCCCCAAAATTGACTATATGACTAAGAAAAATGACTCAGTGATGGAGCACTTGCCTTGTTTCAATCTCTGGCACACATGAAACACACACACACACACACACACACGCACATCATACTCTTCTTCCAAGTGACCAAATGTTTTTAATAAGATGCAGCACATATAATCTATATTATAGTTTGTGTCTATTCCCCTATCTTAGAAGAATTGCTCTTATCTTTCAAAACATTCTTGTTCTCTGCTGGGAAATAAGTGGCCTTTCCTCCTTTTTTGTTTTGTTTTTAGGCTACACTGGCAGGATGCTCAGGGCATGCTCCTGGCTCTGCGTTCAGGGATTCACTCCTTGCTGGCTCAGGGATGCTGGTGATTGAACCATAGTCAGCTTTATTCAAGGACCTATCTGCTGTACTATCACTCCAGGTCCCCACCTTCTAAAATGAGTGCTCACATTTGGAAGATGGCTCTGGAGTCTTGCAAGAAAGAACAGCTTAGATAACAAAATAGGCTAGGACCAGGTCCTTCCCAGGATCTTTCACATCTGTGCACCATAATGATCATTGAAGTTGTAACAAACCGAGGAGATTGATGGGGAATGAGGAACTATAATGTCACACTAGAACTCACTACTGAATATACACATAGACAATTGCATAATAAACTGTAAGGCAAATCACAAGGTGTAGGAGAAGAGAGAGAAAAAACAGAGACAGAAATAGAGATAGAGAGAAAGATGAGAGACTCAGACTCATGGGGGAAAGCTGCCATCCGGCTCTCCCTAGCTCAGCTGACCATGAGGCTCCCAGGAGGCAAGATGGGTTTTGGGGTGGGCCCATAACTTTTGTAGGGTCTCAGAAACAGTCGGATGAGACTTCGCTCACCATAATAGCCGCCATTATCACGGTGAGGACTCCACAGTTCATCAGAATACATGCAAGAGAGATGCTGATCTCAAGACCAGCTCCGAGCAGCCAAGTTCGAGCCCAGGTAGGTGAGTCTTGGAGGGAGGAAGTCATCGGGTGTTCCTGGAGATGGAGCCCCCTTCCCCCCTCTCTGACCCATCCCGGAGGCCTGGTGGCCCCACACCACGAACTGCCTCGGGACTCTCAGCCATGATGCAGAGACTCAGAAGCATGGAGGGAGAGTGACATCCAGCTCTCCCCTAGCTCAGCTGACCATGAGGCTCCCAGGAGGCAAGCTGGGTTTTGGGAGTGGGCCCATCACCTCTGTAGGGCCTTGGAAGCAGCCGTTTGAGACTCGCTCACCATAATAGCCGCCATTTTCGTGGTCCAGACCCAGTACATCAAACTAGTGGAACCAGTCATGTTCTAGAATATATTACAATCTACAATGTGTAAGAAAGGGAAGTGAGAAGGAGAGAGAGAAAAAGAGAGAAAGGAGATAAAAGAACCTGCCATGGAGGCTGGCTGGGGAAGGGGGGGAGGAGGTGGGGACATTGGTGATGGGAGATGGGCAGGGGTGGAGGGATGAGTGTTGGAACATTGTAGAACCAAAAATTCAAACATGAACATTTTGTAATTTTATATCTAACAGTGGTATAATAAAATATAAAAAAAGGAAAGAAAATGGACATTGCCTTTAGGAGATGCACAGTAGAGCTAATATATACCATCAGTCTCTAAGAAAAAAACATGTGACTACGCTAAATCAAACGGGATGAAATTTTGCATATAACATGAATAAAATAAAATGCATGTTTATCAACAAGGACCCTCCCCAACAGGATTAACACCAACAGGGTTCCACTGATTATGAGCTAATAAATTGCTAGGTTGACTTTGGACACTTGGAAAATGATGATGCATATTCTAGAAAGTGGAAATTCCAGGACTGCGATAAAAGGATGGAGCAAAGAGAAGGAGGCCACAGGAGTGTGCTAGTTGGAGTGTATATACTATCTTTGAGGAAAAAATCAACTGGAAGGTTATATTCTGTGGAAAATCCCAGAAGAACAAAATCAACAAAACACATAAGAAAGTGCACCATGTTGTTCAAATTTATTGGTGCTCTTTTCCAGGGCCAGGACTTAGGATAGAAACAATTTGGCAGCATTAAAAAAATACAATTCTATGGGGCCGGAGCGATAGCACAGCGGGTAGGGCATTTGCATTGCACATGAGACCCAGGTTCAATCCCGGCATCCCATATGGTCCTCCGAGCACCACCAGGAGTAATTCCTGAGTGCAGAGCCAGGGTTAACACCTGAGCACGCTGGGTGTGACCCAAAAAAAAAAAAAAAAAACAATTCTAGGTTCTTCCACAGTGTAACAGAGACCAGATAAGGATGTCAAAAGAATTGTGGTGCAGTTTCATATCACAATATTGTAGAAATGGCAGCAAAGCAAAGCCTGAATCACCAAGAGCTATCAATGTGGTTAATGGAATGAGATGTTCCAGTAGAATGACATACAAGAAGTTATTTATTATTCAATCTAAGCTACAAAATAAGCAGATTTCTATTGTATCCATTTCTTCTGTATTTATGCAATCTAAACTACAATAGAATGAATTATTAGGATGATAGGCCCAAACAAGTGCCTAAAATCTCCAGTACTTAGCCTAGTTTCCATAATTAAGACATTTCCAGTCCTATAAATACATATTCAATGAGATTCTGGTTTCCTATAAGGATGAATTACCAGAACATTGGAAGTAGATAAAGTCCTTGATATTTTCAATCATTTCCAAAAGAGATTTTCAGTCATTTACAAATAACTTGTACCTTGGGGAAAAGGGTGTACTGAGACTTTTTTGAATTAATTTTTTTAAGGAACTGTTGAATCTAAGGTTTGACTTGCTCTCAGTAGTCAAGGATCTGAAGATTCATCTTGGCTTCTTCTCCCAGTACAATATAGTTGTATTTTGGTTAAATGAGAATGAATTCCTGGCTCATATCAAATTCATGTAGGGGCCTTGGATGAATCTGATTTGAGTTGCCTAGTCCCCGAATGTATCATTATAGTGGATATTTGTGGCCTGCATAATAAGAACAATCATATGGTAAGACAAAGCCAAAAAGCTGTCAGCACTCATTAAAGTAGTTAACATGAAACAATTTTCCATTGTAAGGAGAAAATGGCATAAATTAATTCCACTCATAAAGAATTAAAGAATTTCTAAGTGGTGCTGCCTTTTATGCCTACATATAAGTTATTATAAAATTAAGGGTCTGTACATTAAGCAGATCTAGGTTTATATCTCATTTTGAAATAGACTTCAAAAATTCTAAGCAAATAATAAGTTCGATTCCAGCTGCTGTTTGTACATGATAGAATTGGTGGTTATCTTACATGGTTTGAGAGAGTTAATATAGATCAGCACAGCTATTGTTGAAAACAGAAACCAAGACCAGAGATTTGTCTCGAGTATAGTTGAGTGATGTTAAGGTCCCAGCTAAATTAATAGTGTCAACTATTCTCTGACTCTATGGGTTTCACTGTTCAGAATCCTGGACACAGAGTCTGAACTGGTGTATTCATTTCCAGGAAGAATGTGACCAATTACCAGAAATTGGGCTGTATAAAGTAACATGAATTTATTCCATAACAGTTGTGTGAGGTAGAAGTTGTCAGTTATCAAAGTGCATTCAAGTTATACTCTTTTTTTTTTCTATTTTGGGTCAATCCCTGCCATGCTCAGGCATTATTCCTGGCTCTGCAGGCAGGAGTTACTCCTGGTGGTGCTTGGGGGAACCATACAGGGTGCTGGGGATTTTACCTGGGTTGGCCACATGCAAGGCAAACACCCTCCACAATGTACTATTGCACCTACCCCTAAGTCATATCTCTTTCTGAAAATTCTAGATGGGGATCCGTCTTTGCCCCATCCCTGTATTCACTGGCATTCCTTGGTTTGCAGCTACAGATTCATCAGACTGACATATAAAATTGCTCAAGGCTAACACTGGAGAAATTTTTAAATCTTGTGATGAGTTTGTAAGTGAAATAATAGCATAACATATTAATTAAAGTTGCACATAAAGGAAGGAGAAACATCATAAGCAAGAATCAGAAATAAAGAAAAATGTGAGTATGAATTAGAAGAAAAAGTGTCATTAAAAAGACAGCAGAATAAAGAACAGAAGAAATAGATGAGTCATAATAAAAATAAAAGTAAATTCTTAAGTATCTGAAGTACTGCAAATTTTAGAATTGTAAACAAACACTATGATAAGGTACCTGTTCTTAGGCACCATAATGCAAAAGGTGAAATATAAAAACAAAGCAAGGACAGTGAAATCTAGTTTGTCTCCTAACTCTCTATGTTCCCTTGAGCACATTGATTTGTCTCTATTTGCCTCACTTTCCTCATCTCTAAGATGGAGGAGTTGTTATAATAATGCAGACATATTAGTTCTTATGATGGTTAAGAGACTAAGTATATAAATCACTAGATAGTTCCTTGTACTAGACACCATTATATGACCGCTAATATGATGTTAGTTAATTTGTTTTTTGGGGCCACACCTAGGGGTAACTCCTGGTTCTTCACTCAGGATCACTCCTGGTGAGCTTGGGGGACCATATGGAGTGCCAGGAATTGAATCTGGGTCAACAACATACAAGAAAAGTGACTTACTGATTGTGCCATCTCACTGGACCCTATTACTATACATTTAATTAAGTTTCATTTTCATTTATTTTCAGGCAGATTATTGCCCATTAACTAAAATTAATTAATTAATTAATTAATTAATTTGCTTTTTATTTTTGAGCCACATCTTTGAGCCATTTTGAGCCACATTTTTGGGCAATGCTTAAGGCTTACTCCTGGCTATGTACTCAGGAATTATCCTTACAGTGCTCAGGGGACCATAAGGGATGCCGAGGATTGAATCCAGGTCATCTGTGTGAAAGGGAAAATGCCCTACTTGCTGTACTATCACTCAGTCCCTGAAAGTGCCCATGAAAATTGTTCTTAATGTAAGAAATAATTGGTTTACAAAGTTATAGTAGTTTAATATGTATATCCTAATAAAGCAACAGATGCACTATAGTTACCTAGTTTAAAAAATTTAGGGTGGCAGGAAGAGAATAAGAACTTTCAAGCACTACTTATGGAAAAATAAATCCATTTACCCTATCTAAATGACCATTTTTCAGGAGATTTAGATACCAAAAATGTGTCAATCCAGTATTTCTACAAGTGAGCTTAAATCCTAAAAATGTAGTGATTTTTGAGGAATAGTCAAAGGTGTATTCATTGAAAGCTTGTTTGTAAAGATTAGAAACAGCTTAATATCCTACCCCAATACTTTCAAATGGGGACTATACAGTCATTTGTGGACTTCCAGGATAATCCAAGAGGACCAACTGAAAATCATCTAAGTGGGGGGACCATGTCATAAGACTAGGATGCCAATTGGAAGGACAGAAGGAAACAAGAACATAAGGGGACAGCAGTTGGATACAGGTCGAGAAACACTTCTCTACTCCACTCACAGGATGTTGATTGGTGTGGAAATGCAGTTCCTAGGTATGATGTAGTCTCTTATAAAAATAAAGTAAGTCAATGGAGAGTACGAGCCCCATCAAACCCAGGAATTGCTGTGGTAACTGATCAGCTCTCAACTTTGTTTCTCCCAATTCATCATATGAAAAGTCTCTAAATCTCATAGCCTAGTGACTCGAGGACTACAAATAAGTGATGACTAGCATTATTTGATTTTTTGATCATTGCTATTTTCTCCATAATGTCTCTATAGAACATTTTAACAAGACTCTATGAAGCACCTATGGTTTGTTCATATCAGTGTTTAGTAGACATACCCTTAACTTTGTTTTATGCCATTGCTCACCAGAGAACTCCATTTCCCAACTACGTGACAGACATCTGTTATCAGTTGCTGTTTTCCAGGAACTCTCAGTCAAAATGAGCAAAGAAAGCATGTTGAGTGAATTATTTTCTGTCTCTGCTTGGGATAATTACACTCTGTATATACTATAGCATCTGCTGGAGAGCAGGTTGAAGTCTGCTCACTTGGCGGTCCTACTCTGCTCTGAAGACCCAACTGCTTTCTAGTGGACACATATTTCTAATACGACCCAAAAGAGCACACTTATTAGAATAGTACACCATCACTTGTTAAAATAAAATTTTATAGCAGTTACAATCCAGGGATTACAACGTGTAATTTTTCTGAAGAAAGTGGAAAGGTAATCAAAAGGAATTTTTTACATTGCATCTTTTTCTAGTTTTCAAACATGCTTTCTTTTTTGAAAAATTTAACTATACCTTTTCTTCTTATGACCTATCCAGTATCTTTACAGTATTTGGAAAATATTGTTTCAAGTGCCAGGAAGTTAAAATACATGATGACAGAATACACGCTGTTCAGGACTGCAGAAGAAAGTGCTAAAGAGTTAAGTCATGCATTTCCATTTTAACATTATACAATTCATAAATGTCAACTCAGAGACTAAACAAATACATGCCATCCGTAGGTCAAACATTTTCTTTTTGTTCTGAACATGATAATGCAGTTCATAAATTCTAGCGTATCAAGTCACAACTTTTCCTTTTTTGGTTTGGGTTTGGGTCCACACGTGATGGTGCTCGGGGCTTCTTCCTGCTCAGGGCTTCTTCCAGCTCTTGGACATTATTCCTATTGGTGCTCAGAAGACCATAAGGGTTGCTTATAGCTTTACACTCATGCCTCCAGGCTGGTAGAGTGTGTGCTTACTATATATACTCATAAATGGGTATCTATTTACTCTCTAGTATGTATATTAAAGTTGACATGACTTTCAAAGTCATGTCAAAATATTTTTTTGTCATGAAAAAAATTTTTTTGTCATAAAAAGATTTTAGATTTTTCTGAATATAGCAGTAGTCATTGAATTGCACCTCACAAGATTAAAAGGGAAAAAAAGATAAAATGGGTTTTAGACTTGCAATTCAAAGTTTCTTTTTAGGTTCTCATTATTTGTTTGCTATTTTGCTTATATAGAATCAATATTCTATTATGCTTCATGACTCATTCAATTATGGCTATCACTATAAAAAGTGAATAAATTGACATGTGGTACACAGAATTTCATATTAAAGAAAAAAATTCCAGTTTGCCACACTGAGTAGTAAGTCATACCTAAATATCTGTAAGAATTATGCTAATGCTACTATCTAAATTGCTATCTAAATATGCTATCATCTAAATTGATAATATTGTATATTATAAGATAGCTCTAGAGAAGAGGGAAGGATAAAAATTCAATTAACATTTAATAAAGATAAAACGAGTTCTAAGAAAAAATAACTTGATTTAAACACTGTGATTGACACAGTTGCTCACAATGCAGTTGTTTCAGGCATTCAATATTCCAACACCAGTCCCACCACCAATGTGCTCTTACTGCCACCAAAGTTCCTAATTTCCCACACCTCCCCAAGCCTGCTCCCTTAGCAGGCACTAATTAATTTACTTTATATTGCATATTAAAGCATATAATTTTCCACATCCGGACTTCCCTCTCGTCACAACTCCACCCACAGACCAGACTATCACAGCCCAGATCATCAACACCCACCCTGCAGCGGTTTTTTCAATCCGGCCCAGGTATGCTGAACCAGAGACTCTGAGGCATGGGGCAGAGCTGCTACTTGCTCTCCCTGTGCCCAGCCACTCATGAGGCACCTGGGAGGCATGGCGGGTTCTAGCCCTGGCCTGCCACCCCAGCAGAGCCTCACAACAAGCCAGACGACCCCCTACTCCATGGGGGCCGCCATTTTTCACATCCGATTTCCCTCTCATCAGAACTCCACCCAGCTGTCCAGACTATCACAGCCCGGCTCGAGCAGCTGCTTGCGGCCACCGGTTCATCAATAAATGCTTTATTTAGAGGTAACTACAAGAGTATGCCACCCACATGGCAAGCCTGGCAAGGCTGCTTGTGTCGTATTTGACATGCCAAATACCAGTAACATTTATATTAGGTCATTCCTATGTCCTAATATAATGGTTTGAGGCTCTTTATGTTCCTGGAGCAAGCGGATGCCTTTGGGTTCTACTAGCATGAGACAGAACACATGGAGCTTTTACTGGTGCCCGCTCTAGCAAATAGATGATGAATGGGAAGATAGTGATAGTGGTGATAGTGATTAAAGCATATATCTCATAAGAAAAGGTTGCGAAAAGTCATAACCTTTTTTACTGAACTGTTACTTTCATTTGGGCCATCTGTGTTTTTGCTTTTATTTCTGAATTTAATGGAATTCTACTCAATTTTTAATAAAGTTCACTTGATCACTTGAATCCCGTTATTCATAGATTTGCTCGAGCGGGCGCCAGTAACATTTCCATTGGACCCTATCACGAGACAATGTAGCTCCAATGGCATCTGGTTGATTCAGGAATACAAAAGAGCCTCAAACTGTTCCTTCAGGGTCTTGACAAGGAAGTCTGACCATCTTGTAGGTGGGCGGCCACGTGATCTTTTGACATCCTGTGGGATCCAGTCGGTAATGGCTCTAGTCCAGCGGTTGTCTCCAAATCGCATTACATGTCCAGCCCATCTGATTTTCGATGCTTTGGCAAACGAGACAGCTTCCCTGATTCTGGAATAGCGATGGAGGTCAGAGCTCCGGATTTCTTCTCTCATTTGAGTGAGGTGTGATATTCCAAGCATAGCTCTTTGATTCCTCTCTGGGAGACCCGAATAGCATTCTCATACTACTTTCGTACAGCCCAGGTCTCTGAGGCGTATGTTAATGCAGGGAGAATGGTGGAGTCAAAGAGATGTGCCCGAGCTGGAGGTTCTTTGTCCTTTTAGCTATTTCTTCGATGCCTTTGAAGGCATTCCATGCCGCTCTCTTCCTCCTGTGCAGCTCAGGTTTTAGGTCGTTCATCATGTTGACGTCTCAACCTAGGTACACATAACTGCTGCATTCAGAGATGTCTGTTCCATTGAGAGTGAACAGGGGCCTCCTGAACTAGTTCATTTTTCCTAAACATAGCTTTCTTTAGATTGAGCTGTAGACCTAACTTTCCACGTTCTCGGTCGAAGTTAATAAAGTTATTCATATTAATTTGCAACAGGCATCAAATTTTTATGTCCCCAATCCCACCACCACTGCAATTGTAGTAACCATTATTTCCAGTTTTCCAATCACCCCTTGCATATGCCCCATAGTAGACCCTCATTTATTTATTTTACACTGATTGTTATGAGTAATTTGCTAAATTAAAGATCAAGAAATTTCTTTAGAAGAAAGTTAGTGAAGTTTGTTCAATCTCACCATGGAGCCATTTAGTGCTTGTATAAGAAATTACTGATATTTTGTTGCAGGCTAGGCATTATATGTGTATATTTTGTTATTTGTTGCCTTCCATTTTACATCCTATTAAATGTGGTATGCTACTGGATAGACCAGTATTGCAGTGGCCATGAGCTGTAGAATTCCAAAATTTTTAAAAGGGTATAAAGTTGGAGTTAAGTTTTTAACTAAGTGGTGTTTTGGGGGCATGGATCTGGCTGCAGGACCTTCCAGAGCCCAGATATATTCTCATATATCGAGCAGCACACCACATTTAATGGGATATAACGTAGAAGGCAGCCAGTAATAAAATATAAACATAAGATCCCAATCCTGTAACAAAATGTCAGTAATTTCATATATTTTACCTAGCGTATTGCTTCTCTGATCTGAAAATACATCTACCTGAATCATATTTCAGATAGATAGAATTACTTTCATTTCCAAGGTTTTATTTTCTTTTGACTTGTGAGTTCAAATGACCCTCTAATCCCAAAACTGTTTCTGGAAATGTTGAAGGTAGAACAGGGATCTAGAATTATCATAATGTACAAAGGAAACCCATGAAAGTGAGAGATTAAAAACATGTGTGACTAGTGTTCAGCTTATGACTCATAGTTAATATATTTCATTATTTACCTAAATACGGATATTACACAACCAGCAAAATCTGTGTTTCAAAATCATTTGAGTCTGCGGTCTTACAGAAACTATTTTTTCGTACAACCCTGCCAAATCTTGGTTGATGCCCTACTTCCTCAAGGAATCCTTTTCTGATCACATATTATCTCTTCCACAAATTGATTCAGGTTTTCCAGTTGCACATTCTGGTCTTGTACTTTTGAACCATGGTGTTTATTTTAATTTTAAAGTATAATTCTCAGTGGTCATTTGATAGCAGCTAATGGCTAACTAGATCCTTTTTTATGTAGATCAAACTTCCAATGAAAACTGATGTATCCTTGGTCAATATTAATGTTTGCCTCATAGTGATTGCCTTAGTTTTCCTTCCTACATAATAATCTTACAGCTATGTCTGGTATAAAAGTCTCAAAAGGCAGAAAACCTCAGTCCAAACTGGAAAAAATTTCAGTTTCCACAGAGAAGATAAAGAACTTAGTTTCTGTGATGTATCTGATCAAATCATGACTACAGGGATAAGACCACATATATGGGACTTCTCTTCAAGTGATGATTGGGAAACAGGTTTTCTAAACTGGACTATAAGAGGTGTCAACAATGAAAGTCATGAGAACTCTGTCCCTCCCATTTGGAATTGGTGAAGTTCTATGGTCTCTCAATGAACTGAGAGACCATAGTTCTTTCATAGTTCTTAAAATACACTATTTCATTAGCTATTAATATTTCTGTCCTTTCCACTGGAGTGAGAATTTCTTGTGAGGATGACCTACCCTGAGCTTTTCTTTCTCTTAATTTTAAATCTTTCTCATATGTTCTTGGTGTACAAGTAAGAAATATATTACAAGAGATCCAGTATATTAGCATTCTGCATTAACAATTCCAATGTTTTACTAAATATATCATTTGATCATTAAAAGTAATTTCTTAAATCCATGAACATTCTAATTTCTTGTCTCTGATATGATGAAGTCCCAGAGTCCAAATTCTTTGCTTAATTTTCTCCACAGAACAAGCTGTTGACTAAGGGGAAGAGAACTGGCATTCAGTTAAAAAGAGAATTTGGTTTCTAAATCAATCTTAGTTCTCCTGTCTTTCAGTCCTAACTTTACATTCATAGCAGAAGTACTTGATGCTAAACATTTATCTTTAAATCTAATTGTCTCTTGAGTCACTTAAACTTCAAGTTTAGGGCTAAGATTTTTTAGGTAGTTATCAAGACCATAAAGTTTTCCCCATCTCATGTGTTATTTTGATCAAATATTATCTAATTTTTGTCCTTGTGGATCTATGTCTTTAAAAACTAATTTTTCTTTTCTTTCTTCAGTAAATGTTTGGTAGTTTTAGTTATTTTAATTAAAATAATTTCAATAGTATAACATCAGTATTATATTTGCATAACTGCTACACCATGCCCCCTGCCAGAGTGTCAGTGTCCCTCCACCATTATCTCAGGGGTTTTCTCCTTCCCCTTTACTCTCAGATCACAATTTTATCAACTATGTCTACAGGTTGCTTCCTTGAGGATTTTCTATTCCCTTGCTTTGTTTCTTCATACTCCTCAAATGAGTGATACCACAGAATTACACAGAAAAACTGTCTTTTCTTTCTGCCTCGCGTCACTTCACAAAACTTCCTTTACCTCCTCCCCATTGCAGTGAACTGCAAGCCTTTATCCTGGCTATGGTAAATTTTGCTGCAATGAACATAGCTGCACAAATTACTTCTTGGATTATTAGATATGTGCTCTAATAATCATTAGAGTGGAAATACAGCATCAAATAGAGCTAATCTAGACTTGATGTTTTTGAGAAGCCTCTAAATATTTTTCCTTAGAGGCTGAACCAAACAATGATCCCACAAGCAGTGAATAAGAGTTTTTTTTTTATACCTACCCTCACCAGCAATTTTTTCATTCCAGACCTCTTGAGATAGACCATACTTACCTTCGTGAGGTGATACTGGTCTGTCGTTTTTTATTTGCATTACTTTGATAAACAATGATAAGGAACATTTCTTTCATTTCTTTTTTTTTTTTTTTTTATTTTATTTTTTTTTTTAATTTAATTTTTTTTTATTTTTTAAAATTACAAAAGATATACAATTAAAAAGTTCATATTTGGGTTTTGGTCAAACAGTGTTGCAGCACCCATCCCTCCACCAGTGCCCATCTCCCACCACCAACGTCCCGGTTCCCTCCCCCTCCCCAGCCCTGCTCCATGGCAGGTTCTTGATTTCTTTCCATTTCTCTCTTTCTCTTTTCCTCCCCTCGAGACTATGAATTACAGAACATACATTAAAGGGTTGTCATGTGTATCCCTTTGCCTCTATTTAATGCTCAGTTCTAGGTTGGCATTAGTACCCTCTACAATTGTCAGCACACTGTTCCATTTCTGTCTTACCTAGCCTCTGAATCCCACACATTTGTGATAATTTCCACCTTTGACAGGACCTCCTGATATATGTTTCACTTGATCTTGGATATTGGTATCATAATATGTACCTATATATTTATGTTATGCAGATAAATGCAGTCATTCTGTATCTGTCTCTCTCCTTCTGGCTAATTTCGCTCCAACATAATCTTCTCCATGTCCATCCATTTGTAGGCAAATTTTATGACTTCATTTTTCCTAACAGCTGCATAGTATTCCATTGTGTAGATGTACCAAAGCTTTTTATCCAGTCATCGATTTTCGGGCACTCTGGTTGCTTCCAGATTCTGGCTATTGTGAATAATGCTGCTATGAACATAAAAAGTAGGGATGGTGTTTCCGCTCGTATTTTTGGCTTCCCAGAGTAGATTCCCAGGAGTGGTATCGCTGGGTCAAATGGGAGTTCAATTTCTAGTCTTTGGAGGAATGTCCATATTGTTTTCCAGAAAGGCTGTACCAGCCGGCATTCCACCAACAATGGATGAGTGTCCCCTTTTCCCCACCCACGCCAGCACTTGTTGTTCTTGTTCTTTTGAATGTGTGCCAGTCTCTGTGGTGTAAAGTGGTATCTCATTGTTGTTTTGATTTGCATCTCTCTGATGATTAGTGTGTAAAGGACCTGTATAAAAGAAAACTACAAGACACTGCTCCAAGAGATAAAAGAGGACACAAGGAAATGGAAACATATTCCCTGCTCATGGATGGGGAGAATCAACATTGTCAAAATGGTAATACTCCCTAGAGCTCTGTACAGATTCAATGCAATCCCTATAAGGATACCCATGACATTCTTCAAGGAAATTGACCAAACAATCCTGAAATTTGTATGGAACGATAAACCCCCAAGGATAGCTAAAGCAATACTCGGGAAAAAGAAGATGGGAGGCATCACCTTACCCAACTTCAAACTGTACTACAAGGCAGTAGTAATTAAAACAGCATGGTATTGGAATAAAAACAGACCCGTAGACCTATGGAATAGAATTGAGTATCCTGACACCCAACCTCAAACGCATGATCATTTAATCTTTGATAAAGGTGCAACGAGTTTAAAATGGAGTAAGGGAAAGCCTCTTCAATAAGTGGTGTTGGGAAAACTGGGCAGCGACATGTAAAAAGAATGAATTTGGACCTGTGTCTAACACCATGCACAAAAATCAGATCAAAATGGATTAAAGATCTCAATATCAGACTTGAATCCATAAAAGTACATTAAAGAAAATATAGGAAAAACCCTCCATGACATTGAAGCTAAAGGCATCTTCAAAGATGAAACATCACTAACAAAGCAACTAGAAGAAAAGATAAACATACGGGACTACATGAAACTAAAAGCTTCTGCACCTCAAAAGAAACAGTGACTAAGATACAAAAGCAGTCCACAGAATGGGAAAGAATATTCACCCAATACCCATCTGATAAGGGGTCAATATCCAGGATATATCAGGCACTGGTAGAACTTTACAAGAAGAAAACAAACAACCCCATCAAAAAATGGGGAGAAGAAATGAACAGAAACTTCAGCAAGGAAGAAATTCGAATGGCCAAAAAACATATGAAAAAAAACATTTCTTTCATTTCTTTGTTGGTCACCTTATGTTAATTTTGAGGAAGTATATGTTCATCTCCTTTAGACATATTTGATGTGTGTGTGTGTGTGTGTGTGTGTGTGTGTGTGGTTTTGGGAGAAAGTGAGAGCAGCAAACTTTTTTTTTGTCGTTGTGTCTTTTGGGGCCACACCTAGTGATGCTCAGGGGTTACTCCTGGCTCTGCACCCAGGACTTACTCCTGGAGGTGCTTGGGAGACCATATGGGATGCTGGGTTTGAGATTGGCCGTGTGCAAGGCAAATGCCCTACCGTCTGTGCTCTCATTCCAGCCCCTACAAATATGTTAAACATTTTCTCTGAAAGGACCCTTTTTGTATTATGCGCATTTTAAAAATTAAAAACAGCTTTATTAAGTAATAATTTTGAATAAATTTAAATCTAATTTAATTCAAATAGCTTTATATCTTCTATTTAATGTATTTGGCATAAAATTTCAGTCATGTTACCTCATTAGTAATTACAAAGAAAATTTATTTCTATCATCCACTCAGAAAACTTCCCTTGCATCTGTTTATAAATTCCCTTCTGTTTTCCTAATCTCAGTCAACACTGATCTGCTCTCTGTCATTTAAATATCAAGTTTCTAAAAAAAGTCACATGAAATGGTTTATAATTGCTTTATCCAGTTAATGTTTATAGGGTTTATACTAATTGTATTCCCTGTTATGGTCACAATATTGTGAATTTGTGACCTCTCATATTTTTCCCCTAAGCCTATCTTGAGCTTAATCAAGTTTGTTAAGCTTTCTGAATGAACATGTTTTGGTGTCATTAATTTTCTTCATTTTTTCTGTTTCTAATGTCAGTGTTTTGGGGTATATATCTGATTTTTAAATTCTTTTGACTTTATCTTTTATTTTTTTCTAATGTTATTACCAACATAAAATATCCTATAAAAATTTATTTTACTGCTTATTCTGAATGCTATGTTTTCTTATCTGTTTACTCGGGCAAATTTTGGGCCAGAAAGACAGTTCAGGAATTAAGACATTTACCTTGCATTTGGGTGATCTTGGCTCAATCCCCAGCACCATACATGGTTCCCCAAGTACTGTGAGGGAATTTAAAAGAATTTAAATAGGAAAAAAACCTATTTGCCTAAATATTTATGGCTTTCTTTACTCTTTATACTTTGATATGGATCTAAATTTTTGATTTAGTATCATTTTTTCTTCTTGAAGAAGTTCTTATGAACTTCTTTGAAATTCATTACCTTGTAGTGCAATTCTGCCTGGGAGATACTCTTTTAGCTTCATCTGAAAACGTCTTAATTTTGACTTTGCTTAACAAAGTAATTTCACTGGGTGAATACAAGTAGTTCACTGTTTTGAATTGAGACATAGATGATTGAAGGTCTGACATAGAAAAAGACTGGGTCCCCTGGGAAGAACCCATAGCTAGGGCAGAGCCTGGCAAGCTACCTGTGGTGTAATTTGATATGCCAAAAACAGTAATAGTAATGGACCTTATTCCCAACAAATGGAGATGTTACTAGTGCCCACTTAAGCAAATCAATAAACAATGGGAAGACAAGTGATACAAGTTATACTTTGAATTATTTCCATTGTCTACTGGTTACATAGATTCCAACAAGAAATAGCCTGTGTTTCTTATCTTCCCACAACTCAGAATATTGTAATTCTTTCACTTTGTGCTACTTTTATGACTTTTTAATACCAGTTTTTATTACTATAATTATAGTGTGTGCATCTGTGTGTGTGTTTATTTTGATAACTTTTATTTCTATGTTTTCAGTTTTACTTCTCTGTTTTAGTTTCTATTATGTTCCTAGATCTGTTCAATTCTCCTTTCTTTTCAGGTCTGTTATTTTTAATCTCTAGAAGTTATATTTGTGCCTTTTTACTTTCAATTTGTTTTTATTTCTTCATCATGATGATGTATTTCTCTAATTTGTTTAATATATAAGTAATATTTATAATAGACATATTAACAATATTTATATTCTATAATGTCTATTCTTTTTGTATGTGTCTGACCCTGAGTTTGATTCTTGGCATCCCATATGATCCCCCAAGTCTATCAGGAGTGATCCCCAAGCACAGAGCTCTGTTAAACTTTCTAAATAAACATGTTTTGGTGTCATTAATTTTCTTCATCTCTTTCTAAGTCCTGAGCACTGCTGGTGTGACCCTAAAACAAAAATAATATCTATTCTTTTCTCCTTCTACTAAGAGAACATCTTAGAAAGGGAATTCTGTTTGTCATTTTTTTTTTTTTTTTTTGCTTTTTGGGTCACACCCAGCGATGCTCAGGGGTTACTCCTGGCTCTGCACTCAGGAATCACTCCTGGCGATGCTCGGGGACCATATGGGATGCCAGGGATCGAACCCGGGCCAGTATGGGCCGGCCACGTGCAAGGCAAACGCCCCTACCCGCTGGGCTATCACTCCAGCCCCTGGCAACGTTGCTTCTGAGTCTTTCTGAGAGTGACCCTGAACACAGAACCAGAAATCAAAAATCAGTCTTCAGTACCTCTGCTCTCTCAGATCAGTTCCTTGCTCTCCCTGTGCCCAGCCGTTCATGAGGCAGTCGGGAGGCATGGTGGGTTCTAGCCTTGGCCCACCACCCCGGCAGAACCTCACAACAAGCCAGACGACCCCCCCACCCACTCCATGGGCGCCGCCATTTTCCACATCCGGACTTCCCTCTCTTCAGAACTCCACCCAGCCGACCAGCCCATCACAGCCCGGCTTCTTGCGGCTGCTTGCGGTCATGCGGTTCATCAATAAATGCTTTAATTGGAGGTGTTTAAATAATATGCCTCCCGTACGGCAAGCCTAGCAAGCTGCTCGTGTTGTATTTGACATGCCAAATGCCAGTAACAATTATATTAGGTCATTCCCATGACCTAATATAATGGTTTGAGGCTCTTTATGTTCCTGTAGCAAGCCGATGCCCTTTGCTCTACTGGCATGAGACAGGACATATGGAGATATTACTGGTGCCCGCTCTAGCAAATAGATGATTAACGGGAAGATCGTGATCGTGATCGTGAGTACCTCTGGGGTTGGGGGAAAAAGAAAGCGAGGGGGACAGAGAGAGAGAGAGAGAGAGAGAGAGAGAGAGACAGACAGACAGACAGACAGACAGACAGACAGACAGAAAGAGAGAGGCAGAGAAAAGAGAGAGAGAAACCTTTGATTTATAATGGCTTTGAGTTGTTTGTTTTAGGGGCTACATCCAGTGGTGTTCAGGGGTTAATTCTCACAAATGCTTGGGAGAGCATACTCTTCATAGTGCTTGGAGGACTACAAGGTGCCAAGAATAGAACCCTGTCCTGCCACATGCAAAGCAAAAGTTTGACTCTGTTGAGCTATCTCCCCAGCCCCAGAAAGGCTTTGCTTTTACTAAGCTCTAATCTTGAACTAGCAGTAAGCATTCATATTCGTAGATTCAGTAGAGTAAATACAGATTCCCACCACCTCAATTCCTTATGGAGGAATGGGCTTTATGGAAAAGCTGTCAGCAGAATGATTCCCTCATCAACAATGAGGGGCCCTTTCAAAATAAATAACAATAACTACTATCATGGGTTGGACAGAATCTGAAATAGCACTCTCTTGCAGGCTTTGCTGGAAATAATCCTGAAATTCCCCCAAACCTCCTGAGGATGCAGAAGGTAACAGATGTGCAAGAGAAATTTTAAGAGACCTCCCATCCCACCTCCAGATTGGTTCCATTGACTGGTTTGATAATAAATTGGCCCACAAGGTATTAGCGAGAGAAAATACAATTTAATTTCATGCACATGAAGGTCCATGCAGATATGGAGCCTAGTGAAAGAGCAAAAAAGTTAGTTTGAATAGCTTCTAGACAAGGGAGCAATTAATATGCGGTAAACTCATAGAACAAAATATTCTTGAAAGTTTTGAGTTTGGATAAGGAA
This sequence comes from Cryptotis parvus, assembly GCA_021461705.1. Lineage (NCBI taxonomy): Eukaryota > Metazoa > Chordata > Mammalia > Eulipotyphla > Soricidae > Cryptotis > Cryptotis parvus. Next base: position 6,448 of record JAJIBD010005491.1, on the reverse strand, counting down.
TTCAGTGTGCTAAGCAAGATCTATTTATATAACTTCCTGTGTTCTGTCTATGATGATAAGGTTGTCTCTCCATCTCTGTGCAGGGAGGGCAGCCTTCACTTAGAGATTTATATTCTGCTGTCCGAGGAAAGAGAGGAGAGCATCAGGAAATATGTTCCCTCTCAGGGAAACGGAGCTTTAGGATGCATGTAATGCATTTGAAATAGTGAATGATTCCACTCACTAACTATTACATTAACTAGAAATATTTAACAAGATATTCCTTTTCCAGAAAAAAAAAAATTCGGAGTTTCTTCCTCAATCCGGCCCAGGTATGCTGGTCCAGAGACTCTTAGACATGGGGCAGAGCGGTTCCTTGCTCTCCCTGTGCCCAGCCGCTTCATGAGGCAGTCGGGAGGCATGGTGGGTTCTAGCCTTGGCCCACCACCCCGCAGAACCTCACAACAAGCCAGGCGACCCCCCCCCCCACGCACTCCATGGGCGCCGCCATTTTCCACATCCGGACTTCCCTCTCTTCAGAACTCCAGCCAGCCGACCAGCCCATCACAGCCCGGATCATCAACACCCACCCTGCAGCAGTTTCTTCCTCAATCCGGCCCAGGTATGCTGGTCCAGAGACTCTTAGACATGGGGCAGAGCAGTTCCTTGCTCTCCCTGTGCCCAGCCGTTCATGAGGCAGTCGGGAGGCATGGTGGGTTCTAGCCTTGGCCCACCACCCCGGCAGAACCTCACAACAAGCCAGACGACCCCCCCACGCACTCCATGGGCACCGCTATTTTCCACATCCGGACTTCCCTCTCTTGAGAACTCCACCCAGCCGATCAGCCCATCACAGCCCGGCTCACGCGGCCCCTTGCGGCCGCGCGGTTCATCAATAAATGCTTTATTTGGAGGTGTTTAAAGAATATGCCTCCCCAGACGGCAAGCCTAGCAAGCTGCTCGTGTTGTATTTGACATGTCAAATGCCAGTAACAATTATATTAGGTCATTCCCATGACCTAATATAATGGTTTGAGGCTCTTTATGTTCCTGTAGCAAGCCGATGCCCTTTGCTCTACTGGCATGAGACAGGACATATGGAGATATTACTGGTGCCCGCTCTAGCAAATAGATGATTAACGGGAAGATCGTGATCGTGATTCCTTTTCCATAGATTGGTAGTCTGAATTGGCACCTGATAGTTGAGATTCAGTAGAATTGTACTCTTCAACTGACAGTTAAAACGAGTCAGAAATTTCAAATATATTAAGCTAGATCATGATTGGATGAATGATGTAGCTATACTTAGAATTATCTGTAGTCCTATTAAAAAACTGTAGCCCTATCATGAGCTGTCATAGAATTTATCAGCAAATCATATATAATTTATGTAAAAATTAGATTCCTTTATTTTCTTTTTTGGGGGAATAGACATTGAATAATTGAAACACAGATGGAATCGGCTTAATTTTTAAGTTGGGGATATTGAAACATTTTATTCGCATTTAGAGATCACTTGATTACTTTGATCACTTGATATCCCGTTATTCGTCGATTTGCTTGAGCGGGCACCAGTAACATTTCCATTTGACCCTATCATGTGCCACTGTAGCCCAATGGCATCTGCTTGCTTCAGGAATATGAAGAGCTTCAAATCATTCATTCAGGTTCTTGACGAAGAAGTCTGACCATCTTGTAGGTGGGCGGCCACGTAATCTTTTGACGTTTGTGGGATCCAATCGGTAATGGCTCTAGTCCAGCGGTCATCTCTAAATTCTGCATTTAGAGATAGAAGCAGAATTTTGTGATACTCTGTGCAATGATTCAATTTATTTTCAGGTTAACTATTGTCGGGGAGCTCTGCCGGGTCCCCAACAGTGCCGGGAAGTGAGTTCCCTTCTACCTCCGAGCCGGCGAGGAATGGATGAAAACTCAGGAATCCGATGCAGTTTTAAAAGGGTTTACTTATCACAGGTTCAGGCATACAAATCAGCAAAAGGAAAAGCCGGTGCTTAGGATTCCAGGCTAGAACCCCAGCCACGTGTAGGCCAAGATGGCAGCCACCACGTGTAAAGGTCCTGTAAAGAGGAGATAAAGAGAAAACTCCCAAGAAGGGTGCGAGCTCACAAAGAGAGAGCCCAAAAAGAAGCACACATGCGAGGAAGCAGGCTAGTATTATACCCCTGCAACTCAGACCTCCCTCCCACTGTTATGGAAAGCAGGGAGGGACAAATGCCCTCAGGTAATCTCTCCCAGCACCTCACCTAGGCCCTTTTATATGCTAATGTCTTGAGCTAAGATTTGCCTGGAATTGCCTTTATAGGGTACAGAAGGGGGTTTCTGAGATGGCATGTCTCTGTACCAAAGACTAATACTAATGCCAGTTAAATATTTCTCCAAGCCTTCACAAGTCTCTTGTACTTCATGGTAGTTTTGTATTTTAGTTGCCTTTGAGTATATCAGGGAGCCATGCTTGTTTGCTTGGAGGCAAACAGCATTTCTCTCTGGTCTAATTACTTAGGGATCCTACGTGGCCAGGCAAATATGCTGGTAAGATCTAGCTAGTCCCACGATGATTGTGGTAGCATGAGAGAATATTTATACCAGCTAGTACAGAATACATGGTAAGATAAACTGCCACATTTAGACTACCCCCTTATCTATGAAGTGATTTGCAGGCGGCAATTCAGAGCAGATGCAGCGGCCCTTAGAGGAGTACTGCAACAAACTATTATTCATATAACACCTGCAAACAGAAAAGGGCAAAAATAATAAGTATACAGTGATAAAGGTTTATAAAGCAAGCCCCCATACGCTGCACACACACAATTTAATTTAAGGTGTTTTTTTTTTTTTTTTTGCTTTTTTGGGTTACACCCAGCGATGCTCAGGAGTTGGTTACTTCTGGCTCTACACTCAGGAATTATTCCTGACAATGCTCAGGAGGCCATATGGGATGCCGGAGATAGAACCCAAGTCCGAATACTTGCAAGGCAAACACCCTACCTGCTGGAATATCGCTCTGGCCCCACACTTATTTGGGTTCAAAACCAATAAGAATCCCCAAACCAGCATCCCAACACTTTGTATCCCTCATATATCTAATTTTTATCACCACAGACTATGTGGTCAATTTTATACTTTATATAAGGCAATACCGTTTTATGATGAGGAAAATAAGACTTCTAAGAGTTTTTCTAATGAATGTACATGCTTAATTATCTAATATTCTTCCTCTAAAAAGCAAATTTTTTTGCTTATAAGAATGAAAAATCACAAAGTAATAGATATTTGTGAATAACTTTTCCCCTTCACTTCATGGACATTAAAGAGCTTGGTGATTTCTTTTTAAGCCTTGATTGAATATAGTGTGCTTATTAGCTAATTTGTGACAACGACAGAAACAATGAAACAGTTGCTAAAATAATTATCACTTATTTATTTTTTAAGCTGAGAAGAGTTGTTTCAACTTGTAACTATAGTACAAGCATTGATAAATTGCTTTTGTTTGTGGTGTTGATATTATCAGTGCCTAAATTCTCAGAAACCAGGGGGGAAATGTTTAAATATTTATGTAAATTAAAACTGAAGGAATCCTAAGTCATCATCTTACTGCAGTTCTAGATTAGTGTTTTCACTCCTTAAAGCAGACTGATTTGGTACTAAAGATGAAAACTACATTGTCCACTTATTTGGGTTCAAAACCAATAAGAATCCCAAAACCAGCATCCCAACACTTCATATCCCCATATATCTAATTTTTATCACCACAGACTATGTGGTACTAAAGATGAAAACTACATTGTCCACTTTTGAACAAACTAGAGATATTGTCTTGTGACTTTAGCATCCTTGGGAATTTAAAGCTGTTCCTTTCGTCTTGTAGATTATAGACAAGACAGAAAAGACTTTATTCACATTAGGTATTATAGTGTCATTATGGAAACAATATGAGTGGTATATTTGATAAATTATTTGTTTAGTACAGGTCATATTAGGTGATGCTCTACAGAAGAGTGCCTAGTGGGACAGGAGCAATAGCACAGAAGGTAGGACATTTATCTTATACTGGCTGACCCGGATTCCATACCTGGCACCCCATAGGTCACTCCAAGCATTGCCAGAAGTAACCAGAATGAAAAGCCAAGAGGAACACTGGAGCACAGTTGGGTGTGGCCAACCTTCTCTGCCCAAACAAACAAACAAATGAACAAACAAACAATTTAGCAGCTAAAAGGTCTACACCCCTTGGTGCTGTGAGGCAGGGGAGAACCCAGGGATCACTGATATTCTCAAGTTGGATGGAAACTCAGGTCCTTGACAACTTGAGCTATATAATCATGACCTTTTGTCATTCTCTGGTCTTATAATTTCAGTTGGGGGGCCAGAGCGATAGCACAGTGGGTAGAGCATTTGCCTTGCACATGGCCAACCTGGGTAGATCTCTGGCATCCTATATGGGCCCCTGAGCACCGCCAGGAATAATTCCTGAGTGCAGAGCCAGGAATAACTCCTGAGCAACCCAAAAGCAAAAAAAAAAAAAAAAAGAGTTTAAATTTCATTTTTCTTTTCCTTTTTACTATTTAATGTTTTCTTATCAGAACATTAATTTACATACTGTTGCTTACAAATTCATGCCTCTTCTAAGTATCAAAGTTTTAGAGTAACCCAGAAAAAATAAAGTTGGCACAGGCAAGACAAGTGCCTGTGAGGGGAGGCTTGTCCTGGTGGCTCGCGTGTAGGTCACCACCGAAGATGTGTGAGATCTGGTTTGGCATTTCAAGTGTCTAAGGAAACTGTTTTCATGAAATTTTTAGACAAAATTTTGCAATCTGGAGAATTCACATAAACATCAGAATTTTCTGTTTCTCTTGAAAAATCTGACTATCTAACTATAATAGATCCGGAGCTCTGCCCAATAAATAGTGCAGCCTTGAACAAGGCATGCACAGAATCAGGAGGAGTGCCTTCCTAATGCTTCCTGATGCTCCCGTGGTGTCTATTTGCGACCCCATAGATGGTACATTGACTTTCCAAAACAGAAACATGCTGATTTGGGATACAGACAGTATATTTACCCTGTGTGCTCTGGGGTACAGACAGTATATTTACCCTGTGTGCTCTGGGGTACAGACAGTATACTTACCCCGCATGCTCTGGGGTACAGACAGTATACTTACCCGTGTGCTCTGGGGTACAGACAGTATGCTTATCCCGTGTGCTCTGGGGTACAGACAGTATACTTACCCCGTGTGCTCTGGGGTACAGACAGTATACTTACCCCGTGTGCTCTGGGGTACAGACAGTATACTTACCCCGTGTGCTCTGGGGTACAGACAGTATGCTTACCCCGTGTGCTCTGGGGTACAGACAGTATATTTACCCTATGTGCTCTGGGGTACAGACAGTATGCCCTGTACCAAACCCCCCATAATTGCCTGGGTTACTCTATTATGTCTATATGACTGGGTTTAATGTTTTGTTTCCGCCTTTCACCTTTTTTTGACCAGACTGAGAACCATCTGAAAAAGACATTTATATTATTCTCTGGTATGGAAGGCATACTTAGGGACTGAAAGAATGAAAGATTTATAATTTAAAGAGTGAAAGAACCAGCATCAATGAAAAACATCTTGAGTGAACATTTACTTTTTAAATTTTTTTTTCTTTGCCTTTTGGGTCACACGCAGTGATGCTCAGGAGGTTACTCAGGAATTACTCCTGGTGGTGCTCGGGGGACCACATGGGGTGCTGAGGATCAAACCCGGTCTGCCACATGCAAGGCAAGTGCCCTCCCCACTGTGCTACGCTCTGGCCCTCGAGTGAACATTTTATTTTATTATTCACTGTATCACTGTCACTGTCTTCCTATATGTCATCGATTTGCTCGAGCGGGCAACAGTAACATCTCAATATGTCCTGTCACATGCGTAGATAGTCCAAGGGCATCTGCCCACTACAGGAACATAAAGAGCCTCAAACCATTCCATCAAGTCATGGGGAATGAGGTCTATAATTGTTACTGGTATTTAGCATATCAAATACAACACGGGTGGGGGCCGGAGCGATAGTCCTGTGGGTATCCGCCTTGCACGAGGCCCGCCCATGCCGGCCTGGGTTCAATCCCCAGCATCCTATATGGTCCCCCGAGCATCGCATAAGGAGTAATTCCTGAGTGCAGAGCCAGGAAAAACCCTGAGTACTGCCAGGTGTGACCCAAAAAAGAAAAAATAAAAGAAAAAAATACACAACAGGTAGCTTGCCAGGCTCTGCCAAGCGGGTGGGATTCTCTTATAGTCACCTCAAAAAGTCGAGCATTTATTGATAAAACCACGCCGCGCTTTGCGGCCACAGGAGCCGGGGCTGTGATCAGCTCTTCTGCTGGGTGGAGCTCTGAGGAGAGGGGAGTCCAGATGTGGAAAATGGCGGCCCTCATGTTGTGGCGGTTCCTCTGGCTTCTTGAATTACA